>CM062808.1:195061424-195334646 GCA_031772625.1 Pinus tabuliformis
TAAAACGGCTCCGGAAGTTCAAGACCCGAAAACTTCTAAAAATAAAATGTTGCTACATTAAGAAACTGAAAAAGCTGAGAGAAATAATGGTGGGGGTCCGAGTTGACTTGGCAGGTGGCCACCAATATCCACATGGATCATTCCTTCCCCCTTAGGAAGCAATGGTCCCCATTGTGTTGAGTTCCTCCATGAGATGAGGAAACTTCTGTTGAACTTGGTCCCTGGTGATCCCCTGCCCTGGTGAAGGAGTTGGCCTACTTTGACAACTTGATATAGTTGGATATTCTGTTGGCAAGTGTGCTAGATCTGTGTATCCATGATCTGATCAGTTGCAGCTTGTTCCATGTAATCTGGATTTAATTATGTGGGTGTGAGCTGTTCTACAATGTCGGATGTGTCTAGTAATGGTGGAAATTATGTTGGGTTGTGTTATATTCTTTCCACGTAGTTAATAGGGGGTTTGAAGGGCACCCATAACCCCACTTTATGGGGTCCGGGCAGCTCCGGGAAATTTTGGTTTTGGACCATATGTTAGGTTGGGCGGATCCACCTATGGTTTTGTGCATGATTTTCGCACATGTTTTTTGGACGCGATGGGTTTTCAGTCCATGGTATTGGACGCAATGGTTTTCGGTCCATGGTATTGGATGCTTCGGCATGTATAAATATGTATTGTAACATTGAAAGGAATATAATGAAAAATCAAGCTGGTAGTCCCGGTTTTAGGATCCAGGGAAAAATCTCTGTGCATATGTGTTTTATGGGTTATGCTCTCGCATTGTTTATTTTCTTTGTTTAAGAATTCATATGCAGGTAATTTCTGTACAAGGTTAAAACCTACATTTGGTATTAGAGCTATTTTGGCTTCAAGGGGACACCTTTGTTGCTGAGGGGTTTCGCTCGGGCTTGTGGTAGACCCTGTTCAGTGGAGATCTGCGAGATCGATTCTGGTGGTGAAAGAAGATGGCGAGCAGTGGAAAGATAGAGATTGAGAAGTTCAATGGTCAGAATTTTGAGTTGTGGAAACTCAAGATGGAGGATTTGTTGGTGGATAAAGATCAGTGGACGCGGTAGATCCGGGTACTAAACCATCGGGTGTCACCGATGAAGAATGGAAGAAGTTGGATCGGAAGGCAAAGAGCACAATACGATTGTGTGTCTTGGATTCAGTATTGCTGAATGTATCAGGGGAAGCTATGGCAAAGGCTTTGTGGTCAAGTTAGGGACTTTGTAGCAATCTAAGTCTCTGGTGAATAAACTGTTCCTGCGGAAAAAGCTGTATAACCTGAGGATTAAAGATGGAGACTCGGTGACAGAGCATCTGAATGCGTTTAATACTGTGGTAAGTCAGTTATTATCTGTTGATATTAAAATTTCAGATGAAGATAAGTGCATCAGTCTATTGTGTTCTCTACCAAATTCGTGGGATAGTCTGGTTATTGCAATAGGTAGCAATGCAACTGCTTTGCAGTTTGATGAAATAGTCTCAGCCTTGCTGACGGAGGAGATGAGACGGAAAAATATGGACAACCAGAATGGTGATGCCTTGTTTGTACGAGGACGGTCCCAGAACAGAAACAAAAATAAGTCATTGACTGGGAGATCTAAATCTAGAGGGAGATCTAAATCTCCCAGGAAAACCTACAAAGGTGGTGTGCTGGAAATGCGGAAAGGAAGGGCACTTCAGAAGGGATTGTAAATCTAAAGCTCCTGATAAAGGAAAGGGATCTGATGATGCTCCTTCTGCAGAGGTGAAAACCACCTCAGATGAAGGTGGGGATGTGTACTTGGCTTCTTCAAGTACACATGTAGATCATGAGGCATGGTTGATTGACTCAGGTGCATCCTTTCACTTCACACCCCATAGAGAGTGGTTCTGTGAGTATGAGAAATACGATGGTGGTGATTTCTTCTTAGGAGATGATAGGAAGGCTAGAATCATTGGTCGGGGAAAAGTAAAGTTGAAGTTGCAAGGTGGAAGGGTTAGAACACTTCCAGGTGTTCTACATATTCCTGCAGTGGCTAGAAATCTGATTTCTGTAAGCAAGTTGGATGACGTAGGTGTAAAGACGGTGTTCGAGAAAGATACCTGCAAGATGGTTCGAGGAGCACTGATATTAATGTGGGGAGTTCGGATTGGAACTCTGTACAAGCTGCAAGGTAGCACTGTTGTTGATGGGTGCAATAGTTCTATGGTTCCTCAAAATGGAGTAGAGAATCTAGTGGTCTCTGGAGAGAAGACCATGTTGTGGCATCAAAGGCTTGGACATATTGAAGAGAAGGGCCTTTGAATACTTCATGGTAAAGGTATGGTAGAAGGTATGAATAATAGCTCTCTGGATTTTGATTTCTGTGAAAATTGTGTATATGGGAAGTAGAATCAGGTGAGTTTCCCCTCTGGTGGTAAGAGGACGAAACAGATATTAGAGCTTGTGCACAGTGATGTGTGTGAAGATTCCATCACTGGGTAAGTCTATGTACTATGTATCATTCATAGATGACTTCTCAAGGAATACATGGATATATTTTCTTAAGAAGAAATCTGAAGTCTTTGACAGGTTTAAAGAATTTAACGCTCTGGTGGAAAATCAGACGGAGAAGAAGATAAAGGTGTTGAGGACAGATAATGGTGGAGAATTTTGTAACAAGGAATTTGAAGAATTTTGTAAGAAGTGTGGTATAGCACGGCAGAAGACTACTCCATATACACCTCAGCAAAATGGAGTCGCAAAAATAATGAACAAGACGTTGATGGAGAGGGCAAGAAGCATGCTCAGTGGTGCCGGGTTAGGACAGGAATTCTGGGCAGACGCGTGGATACTGCATGTTACCTGATCAACAGATCACATTCATCATCGTTGGAGGATAAGACTCCACAAGAAGTATGGACTGGTAAGAAACCATCTCTTTCACATCTAAGGGTATTTGGATGTGATGCATATGTACATGTTCCAAAGGAGAAACGAACCAAGTTGGATAGTAAATCTGAAAAGTGCATCTTTAGTGGGTATAAGGATGGTTTAAAGGGTTATAAGCTTTGGAACCCAGTCACACGGAAGGTTGTGTACAGCTGAGATGTTTTGTTCAGAGAGGTAAAAGATGTTATTCAACATGAAGACCAACCAAAGGAACCTGAGAAGATAGAGTTTGAGCCAAAGGAGGAAGAATCATACTCTGCAACAGAGGAGGAATCAGAAGATGAAGAGCCACAAACTCCGGCTGTGAGAAGATCAGTTTGAGAAAGAAGGCAGCCAGAAAGGTATAGTCCATCTGCTTTCAGTTCAAATTTTGCTTTGTCTGTTACTGATAATGATCCCATAACTGTGAAGGAAGCAGTGGATTCAGAGGATGGAAAACTCTGGAAGAGGCCATGGTCGATGAAATGGCATCTTTGCACAAAAATGAGGCTTGGGATCTGGTGGAGTTGCCGGCTGGAAGGAAACCCATTGGCAGCAAATGGGTGTTCAAGAAGAAGACAAATGCAGAAGGAAAGGTGGAGAAATACAAAGCTTGGTTGGTAGCAAAAGGTTATTCCCAGGTGCCGGGAATTGATTTTGATGATATTTTTTCTTCTGTTGCCAAGGTAACTTCTATTAGATTACTTTTATCTGTTGTTGCTGCTTTTGATTTTGAGGTAGAACAGATGGATGTGAAGACAACATTTCTTCATGGGGACTTGCAAGAGGAAATCTACATGAAGCAACCTGAAGGCTTTGTGGTGAAGGATAAGAAAGAACTGGTATGCAAGTTAAAGAAGTCTCTGTATGGGTTAAAACAGTCACCAAGGATGTGGTATCAGAAATTTGATACATTTATACGAGGACTTGGCTTCACTAGAAGCAAAGCAGATCATTGTGTGTATTTTAAATTAATTGGTGACCGTATTATTTATCTGGTCTTGTATGTGGATGATATGTTGCTGGTTGGAAATGACAAAGAAATTATCCAGGATTTGAAGACCCAATTGTCCTCCAAATTTGACATGAAAGATCTTGGTGCTGCAAACTATATTTTGGGCATGGAAATTAAAAGAGATCGGTCAAAGAGGAAGCTCTGGTTAAACCAGAGGAAGTATGTCGAGATAATACTCCAGAGGCTTAATATGCAGGATAGTGAACCGGTGAAGGTTCCTATTCCTGTAGGTGTGAGGTTATCTACTGAACAGTGTCCCAAGACACAAAAGAGGAAGAGGACATGTCCCATGTTCCATATGCAAGTGCAGTGGGTAGCCTGATGTATGAAATGGTTTGTACTAGACCAGACATTGCACATGCAGTGGGAGTATTGAGCAGGTTTATGTCAAAACCAGGGAAGGAGCACTGGACAACAGTGAAGCGGGTTTTTAGGTATTTGCATGGCACTAGTGATTATGGTTTGTGCTACCAAGGAAGACCAGGATTGGACAGAGTGTTGGATATTCATGGCTTTGTTGATGCAGACTGGGCTGGAGATCTGGATCAGAGAAGATCTACAAGTGGGTATGTGTTTAACCTATTTGGAGGTGCAGTCAGTTGGATGAGTAAGAAACAATCTGTAGTGGCACTATCAACTACAGATGCAGAATACATGGCAGCCACTCATGCAAGAAAGGAAGCAGTTTGGTTGCAGAGATTTTGTTCAAGTATGGGGTTAGTACAGGGAGCTATAAGAATAGACTGTGACAGCCAAAGTGCAATATTCTTGGCAAAGAACCCTGCTTATCATTCAAAGACAAAGCACATTGATGTTCAGTATCACTTTGTGAGGGATATGATAGAAGACAGAAAGGTGTTGCTGGTAAAGGTGGACACTTTGAAGAATACTGCAGATGCATTGACAAAATCTGTGAGCTCTGAGAAGTTCTCTTGGTGTAGAGAAGCAATGGGAATCTCAGGGCTGAAAAAATGACTAAGCTCTCCTGTGGCCCCCTATGGAAAGAAAACAACAAGTGGGAGATTGTTGGGTTGTGTTATATTCTTTCCACGTAGTTAATAGGGGTTTGAAGGGCACCCATAACCCCACTTTATGGGGTCCGGGCAGCTCCCGGGAAAATTTTGGTTTTGGACCATATGTTAGGTTGGGCGGATCCACCTATGGTTTTGTGCATGATTTTCGCACATGTTTTTTTGGACACGATGGTTTTTCAGTCCATGGTATTGGACGCGATGCATTTCGGTCTATGGTATTGGATGCTTCGGCATGTATAAATATGTATTGTAACATTGAAAGGAATATAATGAAAAATCAAGCTGGTAGTCTCGGTTTTGGGATCCAAGGAAAAATCTCTATGCATATGTGTTTTATGGGTTATGCTCTCGCATTGTTTATTTTCTTTCTTTGTTAAGAATTCGTATGCACGTAATTTCTGTACAGGGTTAAAACCTACAAATTATGGCTGAAGGCGATCCACATTGAACACTGGGTGCAGGCCAAGGAATGGGGGAATGTTGAGCTGAAATGCATTGTCTCCCATAGCCTTGGTAATGGTGTAGGGACCATATTGGAGTGGTCTCAGTTTCTAATAGGCTCCAGTAAGGCATTCCTTTTGCAAATGCAACCAGACTTTGTCACCCACCTAAAACTTGTGTGGCACCCGATGTTGATCATGTCGCTGCTTGTACTTGGCATTTGATTTCTCCAAAATGTCATGGACCTGCTGGAAAATATGTTGGGTATGCTCAATGAAGCTGGTTGCCTTATCCATTTTAGACTAGACATGAGCTGAATCTATGTGAGTAGCTACAAATGGCATGGCCACATCAATGGGACATAGTGGCTGGAATACCAAGCCCACCTGAAAAAGGCTGTGTCCAGTCAAGCTGTGAAGAGCTCGGTTGTAGCTGTGCTGAAAATACACGAGGCTCTCATCCCATGTGCGTGGATGCTTTGAGTTGTACATGCGTACAATGTGTACAATCGTCCTGTTGACAAACTCTGTCTGGCCATAAGTTTGAGGATGGAAGGCTGTGGACTTAGTGAGTTTGGTGTCGAGCATCGACTAGAGACTGGACCAAAATGCACTGATGAACCAACTATCCCAATATGAGATGATAGACTGTGGGATCCCAAAGTGCACCCATGCTCATTTAAGGAAGAGTTTAGCAGTGGCTTCTATTGTGATATTCTTCTTGCAGGCCGCCATAATGGCCATCTTCGAAAACTTGTCGACGACCACAAAAACACAGTCGTTTCCATGCTTAGTGGAAGGAAGGCTTCACATGTAATCGATGAAGATGCATTCCCAAGGTTGACTAGGGGTATGCAGCGAGGTATAGAGGCCTTGCTTCTCGATGGTCGGTTTGGCAATGGCGTAGGCAGTGCATGATCTGATGTACTTCTCGACATCCTATTGAAGATTCGGCCAATAGAAATACTTTTGTAGTACTACCACCGTTTTCTCGACCCCGAAATGCCTAGCAGCCTGACTGTAGCGTGCTTCGCAAATCATCTTGGTACGCCTGCTTGAAGGAACACAAAGGTGATCTAGGTGGAATAATAGGGCATTGTAGAGATGAAAATCTGGAACATGCCGACCCTCCAAGAGTGTCTGGTATGTGTGGCTGAATTCTGGGTCACTTTTGTAGAGAAGTAGCCAATCAGAAGTCTCGTGCCCATAAGAGTTGAGCATGGTAGTTAACGCCATGATCGATTGTTGACTGAGGAAATCTGCAACATTATTGGTGCTGCCCTTCTTATACTTGATATTAAAATGGAACTGTTGCAGGTATGTAGACCACTTCTGATGCTAATCATTCTGCAATTTCCCTTGGGTCTATATGAACTACAGAGGTCGGTGGTCTGTGTGGATTACCGTTTCCTCCCGCAAAATGTAATGCTTCCATTGTTGGCAAGCTTGCACAATGGAATACATCTCTTTGTCATAAGTGGGATACTTCCAGACTGTGTCTGAAAGTGTCTCACTGTGATATGCGACTGGATGCCTATGTTGAGTAAGGACTGCCCCAATAGCATAGTTAGAGGCATCTGTCTCAACCTCAAATGCTTGTTGCAAATCTTGGAACGTAAGTACTGGTTCCGTGCAGATGCGATCTTTCAACTCTGTGAATGCCTTCTATTGACATTCAGACCAAAATAATTTTTCTTTCACTCCTCCCTTGGTGACTTGACTCAAGGGCCAAGTGATATGAGAAAACTCCAACACGAACCTGCGATAGAAGTTGGCAAGACCTAGAAAGCTGCAGAGCTCTGTTAGATTGGTTGGAGATGGCCAACCTCGAATGACTTGGATCTTAGTTGGATCCCCATGCACCCCCTCTTCATCAATATTGTATCCCAGATACTGAACCTGGGTCATGCCAAAACTGCATTTCTCCAAATTGGCACATAGCTTGTGTTGTCGAAGTGTTTGGAAAACCTGTTAGATGTGGTGGAGGTGCTCTTACCGAATCTTGCTGAAGATCAAGATGTCATCCAACTATACCACTACAAATGAGTTGGTGAATGGTTGCAATATGTCATCCATTAGCCTCATGAAGGTTGCAGGAGCATTCCTCAATTTGAAAGGCATAACCAACCATTCGAAAAGGCCCTCCTTGGCTTTGAAAGTAGCATTCCACACATCAGAGGGTTCGACTGGTACCAAGTGATATCCTGACTTTAGATCAATCTTGCTGAAATATTTTCCCCCCTTTAGTTGGTCCAGAAGGTCATCAAATATATGTGATCGAGTACCTATTACGAACAGTGATCTTGTATAATGCCCGATAGTCAATACAGAGTCTCCAAGTCCCATCCTTATTCTGTACCAACACAATCGGGCTCCCACAGGGCAATGAACTCGGACATATGTGACCTTTCTGTAGCAACTCCTGAATCTGCCTCTTGATTTCATCGTTCTTCAGAACGGAGTGGTGATAGATTAGTCCATTGGGAAACAGCACACCTAGGGTCAGATCGATGGAGTGCTTGACCTGACAGTGTAGAGGAACCCCTGCGGGGGAGGTGAAGATGTCCTCGTACTCCTCGATGACCTTGTCCATCTGCAGTAGTCATGCAGATGGGCCCTGTCTAGAGGTTGTGGCCACTGTCTTCTTCTTTCTTAAGGGCATATCATCAGGAAAACAAATTTCCCTGTTTTAGAAATGAGCTTACTACATTGTTTTGCAGTAACCAAAGAGATGGCAGTAGGCGGTGCTACCTCCGGTATCCTGTACAACTTATTTCCCAATGTAATAATAATAGCACGGGGCCTTAATTCATACACAACATGTCGCTTCCACAATTATGGTTGTCCTAATAATACATCACAAATTTCAAGGGGAGCAATGTCACACAATACCTCATCTGTGAAGGGTTTGATGTTGTATGGAAGGTGACACTACTGCCTCACGCGAAGATCTCGTCCTTGGTGAAGCCACCCAATGGTGTATGGTTGTGGATGTGCTATGGTCAGTAAGCCCAACCACTTCACGACCTCTGCTGAAATGAGGTTCTTTCGGCTCCTGCTGTAGGAAATGAACTGTAGCGGGGATCCCTTTACCCAAATTTGGGAGTAGAAGAGACGCTCCTCCTCTGGATCTTCAGGTTCATCCTTTTGTATCTTCGTGGTGGTAATGGTGGTGTTGGGCTCTGCATCAATAATATGCCTCCCTTTTTAATTCCTCTTGTTAGGTTCTGACTCAAAGTCAGAACATGCATATGATTCTGAAACCTTTAGCTCAGCCACTAGTGACTGCTTGGCCTGACACTCACTTGTGTTGTGAGTGGAGCTCTTATGGAGCTCACACCACTTTCCCATGTCCTTTTTCGACTTCACGACATTGTTTTTTGCTTGAAGCTTTGGAGGGTTGTCTTGGGTTGTCCCACCTTGGCTTTGTCCTTTGTTTTACGGTTTGGGGGCACCTTTCCCTTGCTTCAAATTTGCAGATCCAAAGTCTCGCTCCTTCTGTTTAAACTTTTTCTCGACCTTGACGGCATATCGGTATGCCGTGCCGAGTGAGGGGATGTTCAGGAATTATATTTCTTCCTAGATGTACTTGTGTACGGAGACATGGTATTTTAGTACCAAATGCTGCTCTGAATATTTGATACCCAACTTTGTGCGAAGGGTATGGAAGATATTGGTAAACTCCAGTATGTTTTAGTCCCTTCCTTGCCGCAGTGTGGTCCACTTTATGCATTGATCCTCATAGCTTCCGACAGGGTAGAATTGCTCCTTGATGGCATTCTGGAATGAATCCCAAGTGGGTGTGGCCAAAAATAGTGAGCCTGTACTTTCATTCTTCAACTCGCAGTAGGTTTCCCACCAGTCCTTGATGTGGGGGGCTACTTTGAGAAAAGCGAAAATAATCTTTTCCAGATTGGAAAAATCATGAATAGAAAAATAACCCTCTAGCAGACTTAATGATTTATCTATGACATCTACATCTATTTGACACTCGAAGATGGGGATTTCCAAATTAACTTGTACCTTAAAGGGCGTGGCGTTTCTATAGGAGCTGCTGGAAGCCAATGCATCGCCTCCGGGTAGCTGCTAAAGGATCTGGTCAAAGTTGTCCATCATCGCGTTCCTTTTTCACTCGAGGGCTTCTTCGAGCAATATTTTGATAGGATCTCCTGCCCCCTTGTTTTTATTTTCATCTGCCATGGAAGGCTGTCAGGATTTGCGAGGCTATTCTTGGAAAGGTTCGACCAGTTCAAGCCCTAACTCCTTATATCCCGACCTTGTTGGGGACATACAAAGAAAAACAAAGAAAAAAAGCAGACCGCTCTGATACCATTGATCTGGATTTAAACAGAAATGCTGCAAATTACAGAGATAACCATAAACACAGAGATGTAGCAGAAATAATAATTCATTTCATTAATGTAAAATACTGAACTATGCTTACAAACAAAAATGGAAATAGACCAGCTAGGGTGATGGTAGCTTATCTCTAAGAAGAGATGTGGCGGCTACATGCCTCTGAACTATGTTACAATGAGGCTCAAAGACCTATTTATTGTTTAGAAATAATGGAAAACCTTAAAAATCCAAAATCCTAACCCTAGAAGATGAAATGCCAAATTGTGGGCCCCGTTTGGGTAAATTGGTACATCAACTCCCGGGGTCGTAACTTTGGCATATGATCTCTGTTTTACGTGCACAATATCTCGTGAGAAGATCTATCCGAGAGCTACAACTTTGGGAAGACAAACATTGGTCCATGGACCCATGTTACTCCCATTTTTCCCAAAAAATTCCGTTTAGGGCCTAAAAACAGCTCCAGAAGTTCAGGACCTAAAAAACTTCTAAAAATAGTAAGTTGTGCTACAATTAAGGAAACTGAAAAAGCTGAGAGGAACAATGGTGGGGGTCCAAGTGGACTTGGTAGTTGGCCACCAATATCCACATGGATCAACATGAGATTCAACTAATACTCATCACTAGGTTAAGATCCCAAGGTAATGTGCCATAGTGGTGATCAATGAGAGGACTCGACACCTACAAAAGGTTCTAGAGAGAACTATCCAGTTGTAGAGTGAAAGGAGGAGAAAATCAAGGAGTAAATCATGTAGAAAGGATCTTGCATGTAGTCCCATGCATGTATGGATAGTCAAAGGTGCCAATCTGGTGAAGATTCCAATGTTGAAGCCTTGCATGTCAGTGAATGCTCTAACTAAGTATCCACCTATGCCAGTAATGAAGGTCCTAGGTGTGTAGTACCTCCAACACCCCCCCTAAACACCACTATGGAAAAAAATAGAGAATGGGCTCTGGAAACTAAGCCCAGAGGTCACCCAAAATACAATGCAACTTGTATTAAAATTGAGAGAAGAGGAAGAACCTCATGGGAAATGCCCCCCCTCAAAATACAATGTAATCAAAAGATAAAAGGAAGAAAACAAAGTGGCTAAGCAACTATGTCCTTCACTCCAAGATGATCGTGCAGAGAGTGAAACTTCTGCTCAGTGAATGTCTAGGTGAATATTTTTGCAGTCTGTTCTGCTAAAGGACAGAACTGCAAATCAATGACCCGATCATGTACTAAGTCTCTAATGTAGTGCATATGGATCTCTATGTGCTTCGTCCACTACCGCTGTAATGGATCCCTACAAAATTTGAGAGTGCTTTGGTTGTCACACCAGATGACAGTGGGTTGGTGAAATTGGATGCCCAACTCAGTGAGGAAGTGCTATAGCCATAGAGCCTAAATGGTGATGTTGACTACTCCTCCGTAATCGGCCTTAGCTAAAGAGAGAGCAATAGCGGCCTGCTTCTTGCTCAACCAACAGATAGGGCTAGACCCTAGGCTAAGTGAATATCTAGAGGTGGACTTGCGATCAATGTTGTCGCCCGCCCAATAAGAATCTGTGAAGCCAAGGAGATTCAATGTAGTGCCTATTGCATAGTGAATCCTAAAGGTGATGGTGCCCTCCACATATCGGAGGATGCGCTTGGTGGCTTTCCAATGTAGCTCATGCGTCTCCTGCATGTATCTGGAAACTGCCCCTACTGCATATGAGAGATCTGGTTTGGAGTGGGTGAGGTACAGTAAGCTCCCCACTAGCTGTCGGTAGAGAGTACTATCAACTAATGGAGTGTCACCTCCATCCTCAAGGTGGACCCTAGACAGAAAAGGATTCGGTGCTGGCTTGTAGTCTGTCATGTGAAATATCTCGAGGAGATCTGATGCATACCTAGCCTGAGAGAGTTTGATGCCTGTGGCATCTAGGCTAATCTCAATACAAAAAAATAAGTGTAATGGACCCATGTCTGTCATCAAGAACCTATCATGAAAGGTCCTCTTGACTGCAGCAATGGCTGAAGCCAAGCTGTTGGTGATTAGTAGATCATCCACATAGAAAACTAAGATAAGAAGAGAGTCATGTGTCCTAAGCATGTAAAAATTCAGATCAAACTTACATCTTTCAAAGTTTTGTGTTAAGAGAAAAGAATCCATCTTCGCATACCAAGCTCTCGATGCCTACTTAAGGCCATAGCGAGACTTCTTCAATGTGCAGACCAAAGATGAATCCTAAATGAAACCATACAGCTACTCCATGTAGATCTCCTCCGATAGGTCTTCATGAAGAAAGGAATTCTTCACATCCATCTGATGTACTTCCCACGCTTGGGTAGCCATAATGGAAAGTGCAAGGCATATGGAATCCATCTTTTCTATTAGAGCAAAGGTCTCATCATAATCAATGCCATGCACTTGCTTGAAGCCTTTGGCTATTAGCTTGGCTTTCTTTCTGGTGATTTGCCCATTTGTAGCATTCTTGGTCCTGTAGACCCATTTGCATAAGAAAACTTTCCTTCCTGAAAAATGGGGGACTAGATCCTAGGTCTCATTCTCAAGGAGGGAGTTGTACTCCTCCTTCATGGCAGACTCCCAAGAGGGATGCTTAGCAACCTTAGCATAAGACTGTGGATCAGAAGACTGAACCAAATGACAATGCTAGAATGGCATTAATTTAGTGCCAGTGAGGGCAAGAGGAGGCTTAATAAACTCTGAGCTAGTCCTCCGTGGATCATAATTATCCCTTATAAGACCATTTCTAGCAGCTAGATGGTCTTGTACATATATCTCACTTAAGCTCCTTATTCTTTGATTTATGACAAAGGAAGTTGATTCACTGCTGGAAGCCCAATCTGGGCTTGGATGTGGATCATCATATGCATGCACTGGATTTGTATTTGAAGACTTGTCTCTACATTTTCATGCTCTACCTTGGCATCTGCATGCTCTGTATCTACATCTGAGTGTACTGAGTCATCAACTAGGTCATGAGGTAGATAAAAGGTGTCTGCATGCAACAATTGAGGTGGATGCGAGAGACTTTCGTCAAATTAGACACTTTTCTCAATGATGAGCTTGTCTTTAGAGGAAATCAGGAATCTATATCCCTTCACACCATCAGGGTATCCAACAAAGATGCACACAATGCTATGTGGATCAAGAGCTTTCCTCTTTTTAGAGGGGATCCCCGCTCATGCTTAGGAGTCGAAAACACGGAAGTGGGTGACCTCAAGTTTAGTGCTACTCCAAGCCTCAAAGGGGGTTTGATCCTTGACATATCTATGAGGAGATCTATTCTAGATGTAGTTAGCACAATTAAGTGCTTCAACCCATAGCTTATGAGGTAGTGACTTAGCATGCAACATGCATGAAGCCATCTCTTTGAGAGATCGGTTCTTTCTCTCAGCAACTCCATTCTGCTGCAGAGTGTATGGAACTGTGTGCTGCAACTGTATGCCAAACTCAAGGCAAAGGTTTTGAATTTTTGTGTTAACATATTCCCCCCCACTGTCTGTATGGAGAGCTTTGATCTTTCTCTTTTATTATGTCTCAACTAGCACTTTGAAATATTCAAAGTGTGCAAAAACTTCAAATTTGGCCCTTGAGAAGATACCATGAGAAATAATCAATAAATCTAAGCACATACCTTGCTTTGTTGATCAAAGGATGAGGAAAAGGCCCCATAATATCACTATGGATCAAATCTAGAGGAGAGGATGGTCTGTGAGTCATGCCGATGTCAAACTTTTCTCTGGGATGTTTGCTAGGGGCACACCCTTCACAAACTCCTTTGGAGAAACTAATATTTGGCAAGCCTTACACCATCTCATGCTTGCTTAGCCGCTGCATATACTTGTAATTTAAATGACCAAACCTCTCAAGCCAAAGCCTACTACTATCATCAGCATGTGTAAGCAATAAGGTGGATTCAAATTCAACAAATTCAGAAAATGTATACAGTCTAGCTCCATTGTTTACCTCACCAGTTGCAATTTTGGAGCTGCTATGTAGGTCATATATGTTCACTACATCTGGAGTGAATTCCACTCTCTTTTTGGTGCCTGAATGAGTGATCTGATAAATTGAAAGCAGGTTTACCGAAATTTTTGGAACATGAAGCACATCTTCAAGGCTTCTGTGTAAAAGTCCCACTCTAACTTTTCCGGTGACCACAATAGGTGAGTCATCTCCCATGACGATGGGAGGTCCTTTGCATGCATCCAAAGAGGAATAGACTTCCTTTGTAGTAGCCATATGATGTGATGCACCAGAATCTATAATCCATGCATCAGGGGAAGAGTTAATTGCAACTAAAGCATGAAAATTGTTACCTTTCCCGTGTGGTGGATTCTCAATTTTCTTCTTGTCGCCCTGAGGGATGTGGTCCCCAAGGTTGTGCTTCTGAAGGATTTTTTCCATTTGGTCAATTTGTTTTCTCATGCAAGAGGATTCCAAATGGAATCGTCGGTGACAGTAGGTGCATTTCTCTCCTTTCTTCCCTTTCTCATTTCTGGAGCCGGAGGAGTCATTGAAGGGCTTGGTGTACCCTTCCTTCTTTGGATGGGAATGTGCTTTTCCCTTGTCTTTTTGCTGCTAATTTTTCTGATTTGAATCAGATCTATGATTTTTATTGTAGTTTCCATCGTGCATAGCAAATGCATGCACTTTTGGAGGTTTGATTTTCCCCATGCTAATGAGTTTATCTTTCTCAAAAGTGAGGGACTCCATGTACTCTTTGAGAGAAGGCATAGTGTAGGATTTACCTATTGCAAGCCTTATTGAATGAAATGTAGACACAAAGATAGAGTATTCTAGTTCAAGCTTTGACATAATAGAGAGAAATTGGCGACTCTCCTCCTTGGATTTGTCAATTCCACAACTCTTGAGTTGCAGCAATAGATCATTATATTTGGTGAAGAAGTCTTGAATTCTGTCTTAGTTCCATGGATCTAATGATAGCAGCTCCACTTCGAGCAGATGTCCTTTCATCTTATCATGTTTCCTATGGAGTTCTTCCACCTTTTTCCAAATCTCATTGGGAGTACTATAGGAAGATAGATGAAACTGCAACTCTAGGGAGATGCACATGCATATGGATCTATTGGCCTCATCCATGCAGTTGAGGTACTTGGATTTCTCTATGGCTGAAGTGGGTTCCACCTCTACAACCATGGTAATCCTATACAACCATTTTTGACAAAGTTATCGAGCCATTTGGTCCTTCCATTCATGATAATTGTACGGTGTTAGGATTGATGCTTTGGGAAACTCCATTTTCTATCGATCTTCGATCTCCGAGCTGTAATACCTACAAAATAAAGTACCAGTGCACCTTTTATCTAGCAACCTATGGGCTCTAATACCATATAAATGTGTTAGAAAACCTGTACAAATGAATCTAGCTAGTAAAGGTTGAACACACAACTTTACAGAGAAAAAACACTAAAAAAATCAAAAGAACAAAAATAATGATTGATTAATAGAAAGTCGGTTACAATGCTCATTATATACTACATGAGAGTCAACTAATACGCATGATTAGGTGAAGATCCCAAGGTAATGCACCATAGTGGTCATCAATGAGAGGACTCGACACCTACAACATGTTCCAAAGAGAACTAGGCAATTGCAGAGTGAAAGATGGAGAAAATTAGGGAGTAAATCATGCAAAAGGGATCTTGCATGTAGTCCCATGTATGCATGGACAGTCAAAGGCGCCAATCTGGTATATTCCAATTTTGAAGCCTTGCATGTCAGTGAATGCTCTAACTAAGTGTCTGCATGTGCCAATAATGAAGGTCCTAGGTGTGTAGTACCTCCAACACAATCATAATGGTGAGGTTATTACTTAGATTTCTTGAAGACCACTCTATGATACACAACCAATGTCGTCTTTCACAATATTAGTTAACAAATTAGTTATTCAGTACATGATCAAGTTATTTATCATTGTTTTTTCCATGATTGAATGGTAGGCTTAGTAAAGATGGATGATAGATCATTCCTCGTGCTGCTAGTGATCATTGACAACAACTATCTTTTCTTTTGCTAGATCACATTTCTAGAGTGCACTTTTAGTGGTGTACAGTGAGCTCAAAGCATGTCGAACTTAATTATTAGAAGTAGCTTCCATGTACTATTTGATCAGCCTAATCAATTGTGCATGGTAGGATAACACATACCCTCGAAATTCGAAACTAGGATGCTACGTCAAGCTGACGTCACTGAAATATTTAAAAAAAAGTCCTAATATTCACATTAAGAAATTGAAAAATATCAGTGTACAGAAAAATGAATAACTTAGAACCAATCATAAATTTTACTTCATAAGCAGGAGCATAATAATAAAAATAAGGCCATTAGTAAATAATTCACCACGCTAAAAGTATTACATATCACATTTGAACTTTTCAGTTACATTTGATATAATACATTTGTACATCGAAAATATGTAATATGGTATCGTTTCAATACTTCCAATATATGATGATTAATAGATGATTTCACAAAATTGGATTAAGGAGTATCTTAATACAAAATATATCAAATAAATCTTAGTATATTTTTTCCAACATTCGATAAGGGCATATTTATAACAAAGAAAATTTTTAACAGCTCATATGTGGTCAATTTTCTCCATTAGTATGGGGTCATGGTTTCTACTATAAATGCATTGTTGAGTTTTCTTTAAAGGTCGATCCCAAACATTCTCGTGAGAGATACTGGTCCATAAAGTTCTCACAAAGCATATTTTATTTTCTAAAATTGAAGGTAGCATGTGTAGTAATATGTTACACTTGAAAATGCAAGTTTAGGTTCACCATAATGGTTGAGAATATAATTACAGTCTCCTAACGTAGTCAAACACTTGCCATATATTTATCATAAACAAATGAGTGGACCACATGAAGGGCATGATACTAAGGTGCATAGTGAATGAATCACCAAATTCAACTTTGTTGGGTAGAGAAAAGTTCCACTTTCAAGGGTCCATACCTCTAGCTTATCCAACCATAGTAGCTACCATGACAAGATTTATCCCAAGAAACTTAAATGCTTTTGTAGCTTACAAATTTGAAAAATATTATTGGTTAAAATATGTTTTTGTTTCATTTCGCCAAAATAATAATAGAAAAACTTATAAAATGTAGATGTAAACCATAAAGAAAGTCCATCATCTTGTTTGGTCAATTTAGTGTCCTAAATTGCTTACATAAGTTATCAATCTGAGTATCATAAACTGATGAAGTGTAGTGCACTATATGTGCTAGATGACCCTTCTTACTTCAGTGTTTTTGAGTTTTATGTTGTTTTGGGGTTTTTGATCCTTTAAACCTTAATGATTTACAGTTTACTTACAAAATCTTAAATCTACTTCTGTTAAGAATCTAAAGAAATGAAATGAGGACTAAAAGTGCTTTAAGCAAGATTTGGAAGTAAAGTTTAATCAAGAAATGAAAACAAAGTTTCTATTTCTGCTCTTATCATTGTTTCCAAATCATGAACTAAAAGAACTTAAAAGTGAAATTGCAACTAATGTCTAATCAATTATAGAAACAAGGCTAAATGAAATACTAAAACTGAAAGTGAAATTACAACTATCTATTATGGAAACTAAACTAAAATGAAATATTGAAATTGAAAGTGAGATTACAACTACTGTTTAGTCTATTTCATAAATAAAACTTAATGAAAAACTAAAAGTGAAATTGCAACAAAAGTAAATGAGATACTTAGTTACTATGCCTTTCAATTTTGGAAGAAAAACCTCCTTGGGATGAAATTTTGAGGAATTTTGTACTTCTAGGAGAGAAGATAAATGCAAAAATGCAGAAAAGACTCATTACATGAATGAAGTATTCAACCACTTAGCTTGAGATGAGTTATCAACTAGAAGGGCTTTTTAGAAACATTCATCTACACCATGAGTCACTAAACTAGTAATATAATGGCAAGAACTGTAATGATACTGATCAATCTAATTAAAAACTTAAAGACTAGTGAAACAATAAATGAAATAAACTACATTACACTACTGCATTTCAACCTCTAACTACTGATAAAAACTAGAAAGAAATTAAACAAAGAGAATTTATTTTGCACTGAAAGAAGCTATTCTGCATTAGTAAGAAAACGATAAAGACTACATTATAAACAAGGTTAGTATGGAAATGATTATGAACACTGTGAAAGAAATGGTGAATTGACAGTTTAATTATAAAAGACAAAACAAAATGAAATGAAACCTTAGTCAATGAAGGGGCCCTCTGCAACTGCTCAGGTTATGTGTACTCAATCAAAACTCCAGAAACGCTTTCAGATATCCATAAAACACACGGTCTTCATATTAAAAATAGAGAATGAGTTTTTCAAAATTACAGAATAGTAGTCTAAGCTTAATACATGAGAAAATTTGAACTGCTTTTGCATTCTTTACACAGGTATCTATAAGGAAATTATACAACTGTTTATGGAGAAAAGTAAGATACAACCAAAACCACGTAGCAGGCAGGAACATGAAATTCTCTTCCTCGGTTGCTGGAGACATAAATCTAAGGTGACGGATGTTGGATTTGGTTTCATAGATGGCTGTTGGAGTCCATGGGTTCAAGAAGTTGTTTCAAATTCCATCACTGTGAAATGTGTACAAAATAGAGTCATGTTTGCCTTTGGCCTCTACATTTGACTTCTCTAAATGTGTACAAAATAGAGTCATGTTTGCCTTTGGTCTCTACATTTGACTTTTCCATTGACTAGAGTCTTGAGATGGTTTCTTTGTTGATTTGGACTAGATGATTAGGATAGGATCCATGATGTGACCATTCTAGACTTTGGATTTCCTTGTTTGACACTTGTAACCTGTTGAAGAATGAAGATAGCTGCGAAACAGCCGATTAGTTGTAGAATAGGATGTGTTCTATAGCTAAAAGATAAAAAATTATACAAACAGCAAAACCTAGAAGCATAACATGTAAATCACTAAAATTTTCTACTTAAGGCAATGTATACTGGTTATTAATGATAGGGATGCATTTTCTTCATGGAAAACCAAAGAAAAGGGAGGAGAAAAGTTGCTAAGGAAAGGGCAATTTTGAGGCTCAACATATCCCCACGGCAAGACTATTACATGTCCCCATGAAATCAAAATTTTGAACTTCCTCCTCCTACTACAGTTGTTCTGATACTTCAGCCAATGCATTCAACTTCCTCTTCTTGCTTTTCTTTGCATCAACTGCCATCCTTGACTTCCTCATGAGAAATTTGTACTTGAGGTTAATCAGTGCCCTGTTCAACTTCTTATTTTTCATTTTTAGCTTTCTGTTCTTCTTGTGCCATAAACCCAAGTGTAGCATGGTGTTATAATGAATAGCTCTATCCACCTTATTCTATCCTTCAAATTTTCATTTTCTTTTTGGATGTGCCTGTTCAGAATTTTTAGCTCATAGATCTCTTGTTTGAGAGAGCTGATTAGAGTTTCTTATGTTATGGCAGGCTGCTCTAGACTAGCTGAAGTCCTTGGGTCTACTGATGTACTCTTTTTCTCTAATGACTCTATATAGTCATAGATTTGTTGTTGTATTGGATCAATGCTAGGAGAAGCTCTTCTTGGGCTAATTTCAAAATTTTGTAGAGGAGAGTTATGTGGACTTTGTTCATATGGAATACTGTCAGGGGACTAAGCTTGAGTTTCTTCCTCTAAATTTATAAACTAGGCCTCTTTTCATTTCACCTTCTTCACTTTGCCTCATAGTTTATAACTCCTCCTCAAGTTTTAGAAGCTTATGGTTTCTTCTTTTGTATCCTTTTTCCTCTTTCCTTTCTCCTTATCTTTCTTGATCTATTCTCTAATTTTGGTTAGTATTTTAGAAAGAAACTGTTCATCCTATTTAGGTGATGAAGATTCAGGAATATCCCTGTGGATTTCTTCAACCCTTTCTTTCATTTTTCTCCTCTTCTTAATCTGTTTTCTGATCTCTGTTAATTTTTCAGAGATTGGTTCTTCTTCATCATTTTTTTGTGTTGAAGTTTCAGGGGTGTTTTGAATGGTGAGATTGGTCTTCTTTCTCCTACTTCTTTTAACATGACTTCCCTTAGACAAATCTGGAGTATCTTGGAAGAAATTCCTTACCAAGAATTCCTCCCATGTATCCCCTACACTTCTCAAATGAAATTCAACTAAAATCTTCACTAGTCCATGGTGATATAGAGTGGTTTCTATTGATTCAACTTTCTTTTGAACATTAGTTGCCATTCTTCTCAGACTATTCAAAAGGAAAAAAGGAAGATTGAGGGTTCCATTCTCTAGAAAATTCATTAGCAATCTTATATGATAGACATACATAGATCCAAACCTCCCTTCACATGTAATAAATTTTTGCAGTATTAACAACATGCTACTCCATTTGTTTTTGAGTGCAGAGATTGGAATCCCTTTTCTAAAAACTGAAACGTCCATACCTGGATTTTTAAGAATCACCGTCCAGGATTCGTCATGAAATTCATTGTTCTTAAACCACCTTTCTCCTAGCCTTGGGAGTTCTGTTGCTTTAGCTATGAAGGACTCGGTAACTGAAAATTTGATGTCACCTATTTCCACTTCCATTCCAAAATGACCTGGCAAAGGATTTAGTGATTTCCTTATGGTAACCATTGAATTTTTCAATAAAACACAACCAACCAACCTTCTGTAACATTCCCTTCAGCTATGGATAACCCTCCATTATTTTACCCCTACGAGTTCAGTTCTAACAATAAGCCCCATAACCTTTATTCTCGGCCACCCTTCAAAACTACTCTCACTATATGACAAATGAAATGATTGTGTATATGGTAATAAGAAGACTGTGTATACAAAAGCAGAATGATTATGGATATGGAAACAGAATGACATATGGGAATAGAATGACTGTGAATATGAAACAAAATGACTGTATATATAGAATATATGGAAACAGAGTAGTTGTATACACAAAAGATGTGGAAACAAAGTGACTGTATGCACAAAGTATATGGAAATAGAATGATTGTATACATGAAGTGGTTGCGTAAATATGAGAGAAAAACTTAAGAGTTGGCATGTAATAATAAATAGTTAGGGTTTGAAGAATCATATATACATGGGGCACGTCATTAACCTGACCATTAACAAATGTAGTTGTGGAGGACCGATTAAGTACGAGTTATGGAGTTTAAAGCGGAGATCAGTTATGAAGGAATCATTGGACCATTTGGCATTGAAGACGGAAGATATGGTGGAGACATCGTGGTGGTCAAATCACATAATGATTAATCAAGGAGACATGTGATCATACATGTTATACAAGCTTATGTTTTTGAATTGCTTTTTGAAATAAATTTTTGTTTTTACCTTTGGAACCTTACCTTCCGCTTGCTAATATTTTGATGTTTGCTCCACAGGTGCTTTAGGCATAATTGATCTTCAAAGTTGATTTTTCTTCAATTACCTGCATACAAGATTTTATTATGAACTAGAAACTTGTGCTTGGATTGATAATCAAATTGTTGCTGCAGAATCAGATTAGCTACAGAACAGGATCAGCTACGGAATGGAATTAGCTACAGAACGTGGAAACAACTGCAGAATGTGAAACAGAGAGTAAAATATGGCTTATGAATGAATGAAATGTAAATGGATATGTATGTGAAAATAAGACATGATAATAGATGAAAAATGGAAAAGAAATGTTGGGAAAGGAAAAATTTATTGGTGAAATGTAGCAATGGAAAGAAGTGAAGCTATAAAAGTAAAACAAAGCGAAATGATATGAGACAATGAATTTTGCAGAATACTGAATGACTGTGGATTTCTGTCACCACTTTTTCAGAAAGAAATGGAAAATATAGGGTGTCAGAAACTTCTGATTGTCACCCTGTATTTTCTGTATAAGCATGCCAATCAGTAATTGGTTTTCAACCTTATATAATTTATTTATTTATTTTTTATTTTTTTAGATATTAGATAGGAAAAACAAAAACTAAGTTGGTGGAGAAGAAGGATACTTCTTAACTAACTTCATTTCATAATTGTTCTAGAAGATCTTGATGAACTCCTCCTTCGAGATTGGTTTTTGATATATTTTCAATCTATGATCATTCACAAGAAGAAAAGTTTGACTTTCATCTATTGTTTTGATCGTCATTGCTCCATTACTAAAAGCTTTTTCAATCTCATATGGCACAATCCAATGAGTTTGAAACTTCCCTTTTAAATCTTCAAACTTTGAATCAAATAACAGTGCCCAATCTCCCTCTTGAAACCTTTTTTCCTTGATATATTTGTCATGCCATTTAGCCCTTTGTTGTTGGACTATAGCAATCCTTTGAACTGATTCTTGTCTGATTTCATCAAGTTCATTCAAATGCTCCAGTCTATGATTTTGAGCATCTGATAAATCCATTCTCAATTGGACTGCCATCTTGAAAGTTCTGATTTGGAACTCTATAGGGAACAAGACTTGTTTCCCATAGACAAGTTCATAGGATGTATGTCCTGTTGTTCCTCCATGTTGGGTCCCTAAAATACTAGTGATTACCCCATTACTATTGTAGTTATACCCCTTATTTATATTGTTGTGCCCCCATTACCCCCATATTGTTATTAATGTGCCCATAGAATCCCTCTATTGTTATTTTTGTGGCTTTATATTATTATTGTTAGGTCGGCTGGATTATATTGTGACTCCATAGACTCCTATATATAGAAAGGAGGTTTTGTCATTTGTATCATCCAAGAATTGTTCATTTATGTAATGTAAAGGAGGTTTCCCCCTCGAAGAGGCTGAATTCTAAGGCGTGGATCTCTCTTTTCTATCTTTTTGTGAGCTGGTTTCATAACATTTGGTATCAGAGCTTTGGATTCTAGGGTTTCGCTGCTCCAAACAGGTCATTGTAGCATTTTCGCTATAACATTTTTTCTGTGACGTTTCAGAAGTTTAAAAAAAAAACCATTTGAGAAGAAATTGTGCTGAACCTTGGGTCCGAATTTCAGAGCTTTTCGCGCGATATTTTCGGAGATATGATCTCAGGAAGTTGGTCTTTTTGTAGACTCCTGAATTACACTCAAAACCGGTGACCTGGGGAAAATCGTTATAACTTTCTTTCTGAGCATCGGATTGAAATTTCGTAAGACAGTACAGAAAGAGGACGGACTGTAGTTTTCTTTTATATATTTTTCAGAGTCAAAGGTTGAAATAGTGACACGTGGCACTTCATACAAGTTCGCTCTACTGAACTAGTCTATAATCAGGTCACTGCGAGAGATTGGGCATAACTCTTTCTTGGAGAATCCAATTTGGTTCAGACTAGTGGCATTGGAAAGAGGACATAGAAGGCTACTACAGGTCACAATTTCAGAACTGGATGATTCAAAATTACAGAGATACATCAGATTCAATATCAGGATTCTACAAAGTAAAAAAAGCTGTGTAGTTTTTATTTTTTATTTTTGCATAAGCTTGGTTTGAAGGAATTCAAAGGGCATAGTAAAGCATTATTATCGGTAACTGATGCCCCGAGGAAAGAAAATGCAAACACCTAGTAAGGAACCTGAAAGCTCTAGCATGACTCATGAAGAAGAGGAAGAAATGCAACATGATATATCAAAATTACAAGACCAAGTGCAACAACTGTCCCTTGCACAAAAGGGAATAGAATCTAAGATGGATGGTTTAAAAAAAGATGTAGAAGCTAAGATGGATGGTTTAAAGAAAGGTGTAGAAGTTAAGATGGACTGTTTAAAGAAAGGCGTAGAAGCTAAGATGATTGACGTGGAAGCTAAGATGGATGATTTGAAGATAGATTTAAAGACAAACATGGACGAAATGAAGATAAATATGAATAAGTTGCTACAAGAAATCGTCCCTAAGGGTGAAAGGGTACTAAAGGAAACTCATGATCAGAACAAAAGAAATGTTAATCATGATTCCATAGATGCTAATGTTGGATTGAAGAATCACCATATTCCAAAAATCGATATGAGGAAGTTTGATGGCAAGGATCCCGCCACATGGATATTATAGATGGAGCAGTTCTTCGATCTCAATAATGTGAAAAACACACAAAAGGTACGTATGGCAACTTTATATTTGGAACCAAATCAATTTGTATGGTATCAATGGCTTTGGTCTCGTAAACAATTTATCACTTGGGCAATTTTTATGGAAGAATTGATAGCACATTATTAGGATACAAAAAGAAACACTTTTTTTAGCCAATTGATAAGTCTCAAACAAAAGGGATCAATAATGGAGCACATTGAGGAGTTCCAAAAATTGAACATAAGGGTAAAAGATATTCCAGAGCAGCATAGGATTGATGTGTTCATAGGGTCTTTAAAGGATAATATCCAACATGATGTTCGACTTTGGGAACCTGATTCATTAGAGAAGGCATTCAGGTTAGCAAGAAAAATGGAAAGCAAAATTATGGCAACCAGGAAGCATACCACTCACAACTATAAAGACGGAAGTGCAGTTTCCCCTAGTCTTCCACAACCTATAAGTTTGACACCACAACAATTGGAAGAAAAAAGAGCAAAAGGGCTTTGTTATAGTTGTGATAGCAAATACACTAAAGGTCATAAGTGTGCTGAGAAGAAATTATTCTACATAGATTGTGAAGAGGAAGAAGAAAAGGAGCAAGAAAGGTCAAAATAACAGGATATGTTCCAGGAACAAAGCCTAGATGAAGAACAAATAAATCCGACCATATATTGTAATGCATTGGCGGGAATTACCACTCCTCAAACCATCAAGATAGAAGGACAAATCAAGAAGAAAAAGGTGATAGTGTTGATTGATTCAGGAAGCACCCACAATTTTATTCATTGTAGGGTAGCAAAAGAATTGAATTGCTTCCTATATCCAGCACCAGAGTGTCAAGTGATGATTGCAAATGGAGGAACAATAAATTGCTCTGGAAAGTGCCATAATATCAAGCTATCCATGGGAGAATATGTATTGACTAGCCCAATGCTTTCCATTCCAATGGGAGGTGCTGATGTTGTACTAGGAGTCCAATGGCTACAATCCTTGGGTACAATAGCTTTTAATTTTCAAGAACTTTTCATCAAATTTTCTGTGGAAGGAAAGGAAGTTGAATTAAGGGGTATTGCAGGGAAACCAGGAAAGATAATCAGCTCTAATGGTATGACAAAGCTTCTAAAAAAGGAGCAAAGGGGTGTAATTGCACCATTATGTTCGCTAGATGTTTCCACATTAGAATCATCTATTTCTCCAGATCTCCAAAAAGTCCTGGACAATCATTCCAAGGTATTTGAGACTCCCAAAGGTCTCCCACCTATGCGTGATCATGATCATGCTATTCATCTGATTCCAGGAAGTGTTCCTCCAAACATCAGGCCGTACAGATATCCCTATGTCCAAAAAAGTGAAATTGAACGTATGGTTGCAGAAATGCTAGAGGCTGGTATAATTCAACCGAGTCAAAGTTCTTTCTCTGCTCCAGTAGTATTGGTGCACAAGAAGGATGGATCATGGCGCATGTGTCCGATTATAGGAAGCTCAACAAGCTCACTATTAAAGATAAGTTCCCCATTCCTGTCATTGATGAATTACTGGATGAATTGCATGGATCAATTTACTTCACCAAGTTGGATCTTCGTTCAGGATATCATCAAATCAGAATGAAGATTGAAGACATTCCGAAAACGGCATTTAGAACTCATGAGGGTCATTATGAATTTTTGGTCATGCCTTTTGGCCTTACCAATGCACCTTCAACATTTCAAGGTTTGATGAATTCAATTTTCAAACCATTCCTTAGAAAATTTGTGTTAGTATTTTTTGATGATATACTTATCTACAGCAAGTCTTGGAAGGATCATGTTGAACATGTTGACAGGGTGCTACAACTATTGGAAGAGAAACAATTATATGCCAAAAGATCCAAATGTTTCTTTGGAGTCCAGGAGGTGGAATATTTGGGTCATATTGTATCTCATGAAGGAGTTAAGGTAGACCCTAGCAAAATTAAAGCCATTAAGGAATGGAAAATCCCCACATCCATAAAGCATTTGGGAGATTTCTTGGGTTGACAGGGTATTATCGCAAGTTTGTTAAGAATTATGGGAGAATAGCAGCACCTCTAACAACATTATTGAAGAAAGATGCATTTTCATGGACTCTGGAAGCAACAAAGGCCTTTGAACATCTTAAAGAGGCAATGTGCCAAGCACCGGTCTTAGCTACACCGGACTTCACAAAAACCTTTATTGTGGAATGTGATGCTTCAGGAAATGGAATTGGTGCTGTTCTAATGCAAGATGAAAGACCCATTGCTTTTAAAAGTCGTCCAATCAAGGGAAAGTTTCTAAGCAAAGCTATTTATGAGAAGGAAATGTTGGCAATACTCCATGCACTTAAGAAATGGCGACCCTACCTAATGGGAAGACACTTCAAGGTAAAAATGGATCATGATAGCCTTAAATACTTTTTAGAACAAAGATTATCCTCTGAAGAGCAACAAAAGTGGGTCACAAAGATGTTGGGTTATGACTTTGAAATCATCTACAAAAAAGGGAAGCAAAATGTGGTGGCAGATGCACTCTCAAGAAAGGATGAGGATGTGGAAGCATTTTTGTGCGCTATTTCTATTATCCAACCAGATTGGATAAATGAAGCAAGGGAGGAATGGAAGAATGACGAAGAAGTGTGGGCACTTATTCGAAAGCTACAACAAGATTCCAGTACATCTGATACATTTAGCTGGAAAAATGATTCGTTATGGTACAAAGATCGCTTATACCTCTGTAAGAATTCCCAGCTAAAACAAAAGATTCTTATGGAATTGCACACTTCTCCCTTAGGAGGGCACTCAGGATTTTTAAAAACTTACCACAAGGTTAAGAAGGAATTTTTTTGGGATGGCCTTAAATCAGATATTCAAAATTTTGTGGCAGAATGTTTGGTTTGCAAACAAAATAAAGTTGAAACAATTAAGACACCGGGTCTATTACAACCTTTATCCATTCCAAGCCAACGTTGGGAGGAGGTATCAATGGATTTTATCACAGGTTTACCCAAGTCTGAGGGAAAGAGTGTCATCATGGTGGTAGTTGACAGACTTACCAAGTATGCACACTTTTGTGCATTATCACATCCATTTAAAGCTAGTACAGTTTCTACTGCATTTATGGAAACAATTCAAAAGCTACATGGAAACCCAAAGATTATTGTAAGTGACAGAGATCCCATTTTCACTGGAAATTTTTGGACAGAATTATTTTCTTGTCTTGGTACTCAGTTAGCTCATAGCTCATCTTATCATCCTCAATCTGATGGGCAAACTGAGATAGTAAACAAATGTTTGGAAGGATATCTTCGTTGCTTTGTATCTGATAAACAGACACAATGGGTCAAATGGTTGCCGCTGGCTGAATGGTGGTATAACACTTCCTTTCATACAACAACAAAAATGACCCCATTTATGGCACTTTATGGGTATCAACCACCATCCATCACATCATATTTAAGAGAAAATTCTAAGGTTCAGGCAGTGGAACATCACATCGAACATCAAAAACAAGTCCTCCAACTCTTAAAGGATAACCTCGTGTTGGCACAGAATAGAATGAAACAACAGGCAGATCAACATCGCAGTGAAAGAAGTTTTGATGTAGGTGATTGGGTATTCCTACAGCTACAACCATATAAGCAAATGTCCCTCAAGCAAGCTAAGAAGGATAATAAATTATCACCAAAGTATTATGGTCCGTACAAGGTGTTGCAAAATATTGGTACTATGGCATACAAATTGGAGCTTCCTGCAGCTTCTCGATTGCACCCAGTTTTCCATGTTTTATGCTTAAAGAAGGTTATAGGTGACAAGCTCCCAGTTCAAACAATATTGCCAGAACTTGATGAGGAAGGAAAAAATATATTGGAACCGGAAGCAGTTATAGAAACAAGAACTCGACAGCTACGAAATCGATCAATTTCAGAGTACCTTATCAAGTGGAAGAACTTATCCGCTGAAGATTCCACATGGGAGGATGAGAATTTTATGCAGAAGTATCCAAAACTACTCAATCATTGAGGACAACACTTTTTTGAAGGAGAGGGGCATGTTGGGTCCCTATAATACTAGTGATTACCCCATTACTATTGTAGTTATACCCCTTATTTATATTGTTGTGCCCCCATTACCCCCATATTGTTATTAATGTGCCCATAGAATCCCTCTATTGTTATTTTTGTGGCTTTATATTATTATTGTTAGGTCGGCTGGATTATATTGTGACTCCATAGACTCCTATATATAGAAAGGAGGTTTTGTCATTTGTATCATCCAAGAATTGTTCATTTATGTAATGTAAAGGAGGTTGCCCCCTCGAAGAGGCTGAATTCTAAGGTGTGGATCTCTCTTTTCTATCTTTTTGTGAGTTGGTTTCATAACACTCCATGTAGTTCTATAGGCCCATAAGGCTTCAGGAAGCCTTTCTACCTAATCTCTTCTATGTAGATGCACAGTTTTTGTGAGGATTCCTTCAATCACTTTATTTTTAGACTCCACTTAAGCATTTTATTGTGGATGATAGGGAGTTGATTTCCTATGCTTGATCTTGTACTCCTCCATAAGCAATTCCATCATGTTGGATGTGAATTGAGATCCTTGATCTGTCACAATTTCTCTTGGAACACCAAAACGAGTAAATATGTCCTCAAAAAGAAAAGTAACTACAAATTTTTCGTTAGCAAAAGGTAATGCTTTGGCTTCTATCCATTTGGTGACATAATTAGTTCATACCAATATATACTTTTTCTGCTTAGATGGAGGATTAATTGGTTCAATAAAGTCTAAAGCCCACTTTTCAAAGGGTTCAATAAGTACCCAAATTTGTAACGGCATTTCATTTGAGGGAGCATGTTTCCCTACCCTTTGGAAGTTGTCACACCTTCTGACATATTCTTTAGCATCTTTAAGGATGGATGACCAATAATATCCTAAAGAAAGGATTTTATAGGTTGTCCTCTTGTTAGCAAAGTATCCACCACACGGCTCTTCATGACATTCTTTTAGAATAACAGTCATTTCATCTTCCCTGATACAACTTCTGATCATAAGATCTGGCCCTATTTTATACAATTCGTTAGTGATCCATGAATATCTTGCACTTTCTTGAATAATATTTCTTTTCTCTCTAGGAAACAAATGTGAAAGAAAATTCTCTATAACCAAGTAATTAGCAACATCTGTAAACCAAGTTTGAGTAGTTACTGTAAAAAGATATTCATCGGGAAACTTATCTTCAACTAGAGAGTCTTATTTGATATTCTGAATCCTAGAAAAGAAATCAGCTACTATGTTTTGTTTTCTAGGTCTATCTAGCACAGTAATGTTGAATTCTTGCTAAAGTAAAAGCCATCTAGTAACTCTGCCATTAGTAATAGGTTTATTCATCAAATATCTAATTACAAAATGATCTGTATGAACAAAGCTTTCATAGCCCGTTATATAGTGTCTGATCTTATTAACTGCATGAACAACAACTAAAAATTCCTTTTCAATCACAGTATAATTCAACTCAGTGGGAGTAAAATTCTTACTTGTATCATAAATGGCATAAGGAATCAAATCTCTTTGTCCAGATACAGCTCCCAGAGTTGTATCTGGAGCATCTGTGGAAATATGTAAAGGAAGTTTCCAATTTGGACCTCTTAAAATAGGTGCTTCAGAAACTTTTGCTTTCAAGGTTTCAAATGCTAGTTGGCAATCAGGATTCCAACTGAATTCAGAATCTTTTGTACGCAATTTGAAGAGTGGAGATGCTATTTTAGTGAAGTTTTCTATAAACCTTCTATAGTATCCTGTAAATCCTAGAAAACTTCTAACATCTTTTTGGAAATTTGGAATTGATAACTTAGAGATGACTTCAGCTTTAGATTTGTCAACTTTAATCCCATCTCCCAAAATGTGATGTCTTAAAATAATACCTTTTGTAAAAATCATAAAACATTTTTCGTAGCTTAGTGAAAGGTTTGTTTCTTTACATCTTTTAAGAAATTTTTCCAAATTTCCAAAGCTTCTTCAAATGTTATTCCATAGACTGTAAAACAATCCATATATACCTCTACACAATCATGTATTAGATCAAGAAAAATTCCTAGTACTGCTCTTTGGAATGTTGCAGGTGCATTACATAACCCAAAAGGAAGCACTCGGTAGGCAAAAGTTCCCCATGGACAAGTAAATGTGGTTTTATCCTGATCCTCAGGTGCTACCTGAATTTGATTATAACCAGTAAAACCATCCAAGAATGAGAAATATTTCTTACCTACTATTAGAGCCTACATTTTCCTCAGGCTGAAAAGACAAAGTTCTAGGTCCACATCAAACCATGCTCAGCCTCGTAGCTAGCCCTACGAGGACAAGAGAGGGCTCTCTCCAGGTCAATCTTGGCAAAAGATAATCAATGGTGCTCGAGATGACTGTGATAAAACCTAATCTTAGGCTAGGTATTAAGTACAAGGATTTGTTTTGAGTTTTTGGGGGTTTTGTGCTGAAAACAGGGAAAGGAAAATTGGGCTCGGGGATGAGGCACAGTTTCTGCAGAGTTCTGATTGGGGTAAGGAAGGCAATCGTTTTGATGTTGTAAAGTGAGTGAATGGATAGATCAGACTAGTGAGGAGCTAAGGAGAGCAAGAGAGTCTCAAGAATTCTCCTTAAACAGATGAAAACATGGAAATTTAAACAAATTCAAAGGAAGAGCATAACAGTTAATGGATTCTACCTTAATCACTCATTTGTTCAAATTCAAAAGAAGCGACAGAAAAATGATACACATAACACTAATGAACTCAAAATTACTTAGAGAAGAACACCATCAAAACATAAAGCCACATGGATCCCAAACAGTGCTGCAAAACCCTAGTCTTTCCTTAGCCAAAAATGCAAAGATAGAATGTACAATGATATGCCAAAGCAATCCTTAGTGTCCAACCCTGAAAATGATTTAGGAATTACATGATATAGACTAGCCCAACCCATTCCCTTGCCTATAGAGGACGAGCTCATCATTCTAGGAGCTGTTTCAACCAATTCTAAACAAAGCACTAAAATCTAGGCAATCAAAACAACTTGCCTCTATAAGGTAGGAAACTAATTCATTCATTAAATTTTCACTTTTTAGTGAATGAATCCTCTAGAACAATTAGATAAGTGCCAAAATTACATCATGTTTATCCAATTACATCAAGATAGATAAAAAATTACATCAGAAAGAAAAACTAGTCAAATTGGTCGAATTTCTGAGCTGGAAGGTGAAAAATTGAGCAAAAATCCTCTATGCGCCACACCAAATCCTCTATGCGTCGCCCCAATTTGAGGCAAAGTTTGAGGCACTTCCTAAAGTCCAAATTGAGCCCACGATAGCTCATTGGAAATCCCAACCTGTCTACTTTCCAACCCAAGTGAAATTTCTAAATTTTGTGCCCATTTTCTCCTCCAAAACTTCAATCTCCCAAGACTGCTCCCTATGTCAAAATAGGGGCAGTGAGGTTAGTTTTTGAGTGTTTTTGGCCTCCTGGGAACTCAAAACTTGCCGAAATTTCTTGGCCATGCACCAGCAGTCATGATTTTTCATGCCAAAGCCAAAAATATAAACGTTTTTCAATTTGGAGCTCCCTAGCAAAAGTGCACGCCACGTGGTGCGGCGCATAGGGAGAAAAACCCTGTTTTTTGTGCCAAAATTTGTCAAAATGCCAAAAAATCCCCAAATTTCTTGAAATTTGGGCTGGAGCTTCTTCATTAAGTGTCATTCTAGGCTAAAGAGGCCTCGGCCAATATCTGAAGATGATCAAGCTCCCTTTGCCTCTTTTGCTTCCTTATTACCTTCTTCAATTTTGCCTTTAAATTCCTGATTCGTGCCTTGCAGACCTTGTTCCATGCCATGTAGTGAAAAGCCATGTGTCTCAGTAATGTAAGGTCCTTATTGGCCTTGTCCAGTAGTCCCTCCAAGTGAATTTTAACTCTCTCGAGCCAAGACTCCTGATCATCATTAATCTCTTGATCGAATGACGTGAGCTCAATTCTTCTCCTTTATGCAGCTTAGCGATTCTCGTGGATGTTTTGTAACTCCATGATTGCTTGCTGATATTCAAGCTGTTTGTTCCTCTACTCTCTCCAAGTCTATTTCATAGTCCACTTAGCTCTCTCCATGTCAAGGGATAAGGCTTTAATCTCTGCTTGCTGCTCTTGGGTGATCTCCCTAAGTTTGGCACTTTGTGGGCCCGTATCTGTATCATCATCATGAATGAGAATGAAGTTGGTCTCTCTTTCACCTTAAGGCTCACCTGAAGGCCCCTCATCCTGCATTCGCCTCTTGCCTTTGTCTTGTACTTTTGATGTTGATGGAGGAAACGAGGCCCCTTCTACCCCGGGTGGAAATAATACTCGCTTTGCTGCTGCAAACAAATGTCTGGTGCCCCCCCTAATATGTGATGAATACCGGCACACTAGCGGTCTCATGGTGCTCATATTGATGAGAAGATCCACCTATCTCATCCTTGACCTCTGATAATCCATGTGAAGCTCTGAAGAAGTCACAAGAGATGAAATCATCCCAAGTGATGCCCTGTAATCCAAGCTGACGAACCACCAAAATCTTAATAAGAGAAAAATGATAAACATTGCTAAGTTGCTACTGAGGGGTTTTATGCTGCACAAGTGTGGTCATGGTCTCTATTTTTTGGAAAACAAAATATGGAATGTTCATCATTCGTACCCTGGTGAAATGCATGAGCAACCTGATGTGATAAGCATATAAACTAGAGAACCGACCCTCACATCTGAAATACTTCATGATCAATTTCATTAGTGGAGCATATTCATCTTTCAGATATTGAAATGGAAACAATTTCTTGAGCTTCCTCAAGAAATCGATTTTAATGTATGGCTCATGATGTTGCTGGTCAATCTTCTTCCTCTTGGTCCATGGTTCCCCAATGTTTGGTATGCCTGTTGCTAGTGAGACAGATTCTAGTGTAAGTGTGAAGGTGACACCGGCTAAGGTAGCTTGATCTCCATGTAAATGCGGCACAAATAGACGAGCCTGTTAGAGCCTAGATTTGTCTCAGGCTGAAAAGACAAGGTTCTAGGTCCACATCAAACCACGCTCAGCCTCGTAGCTAGCCCTACGAGGACAGGAGAGGGCTCTCTCCGGGTCAATCTCGGCAAACGGTAATCGATGAGGCTCGAGATGACTAAATTTTTAATTGATCTTAGGCTAGGTATGAAGTACAAGGAGTTTGAGGTTGATTTTTTTTGAGGTTTTTGTTGAATCAAAGGGAAAGGCAATTTTGGGTGCGGGGATGAGACATAGTTTTTACAGAGGTCTATTTGGGGCAAGGTAGGCGATCGTCTTGATGCTTTTAAAGGGAATGAATGGGTAGATCCGAATGATGAGGAGCTAAGGAGAGAAAGTAACTTTCAAGGATTCTCCTTAAACAGATGAAAACATGGAAAATCAAACAAATTCAAAGGTAGAGCATAACAATTTATGGATTCTACCTTAACACTTCATTTGTTGAATTGTAGAAGATGACAGAAGGAAAATGATACACATAAAAACTTACAATTGTTGAAAGAAGCACACCATCAACACATAAAGCCACATGGATCCCAAACAGTGCTGCAAAACCCTGGTCTTTCCTCAGCCAAAAATGCAGAGATAGAATGTAAAATAGAGTGTCAAGATTTTCCAAAAGTCCAACCCTGAAAATGACTTAGAAATTACATAATATAGGCAAGCCAAACTATTCCCTTGCCTCTAGGGTTCGAGCTCATCATTCTAGGAGATGTTTCAACCAATTCTAAACAAAGCACTACAATCTAGACAGTCAAAACAACTTGCCTCTATAAGGTAGGAAACTGATTCATTCATTAAATTTTCACTCCTTGGTGAATGAATCTTCTAGAACAAGTAACTAAGTGTCAAAATTACATCATGTTCAATCAATTACATCAAGAGAAGTCAAAAATTACATCCCAAAGCAAAACTAGTCAAACTGGCCGAATTTCTTAGCTGAAAGATGAAAAATTGAGCAAAAAATCTATATGTGCCGCGCTGATTTCTATATGTGCCATTCTACTTTGCTGCTAATTTTGAGGCACTTTCTGAAGTCCAAATTGAGCTCAGGTTTTCTTGTTGGAAAGCCCTGCCTGTCTACTTTCCAACCCAAGTGGAATTTTCCAATTTGGTGTCCATTTGCCCCTCCAAAAGTGCATTCTCCCAAGACTGCTTCCTGTGTGTCAAAATAGGGGCAGCGAGGTCATTTTATGCATGTTTATTGACCTTTTGGGGACCCAGAACTTGCCCAAGTTTCTTGTCCAAGTAAAAAAAATCATGATCTCCCATGAAAAATCCAAAACTGCAAGCCATTTGAAATTTGGAGCTCCCAACCCTATGCACGGCGCATATAGGGAAAAAGCCTATTTTTTAACACAAAAATTTCCAAAATCACCAAAAATGCCCCAAATTTCTTGAAATTTGGGCTTGAGCTTCCTTATCAAGTGTGATGCTAGGCTAAAGAGGCCTCAGCCAAAATCTGAAGATGATCGAGCTCCCTTTGCCTCTTTTTCTTCTTCATTGCCTTCTTCAAATTTTCCTTTAGATTCCTTACCTGTGCCTTGCAAACTTTGTTTCGTGCCCTGTAGTGGATAGCCATGTGTCTCAGCAATGCATTATCCCTATTGGCCTTGTTCAGTAGTCTCTTTGACCTCATATCACTCATCTCACTTTGTAGAGTTCCTAGCAAACTTTTCTGCCCCCTTCGATTCAAGGAGCTTGACTGAGATATCACTTTGATTTGAAGGCTGATAATTAATCTGCTTGGGAATACCTTGATCATAAATTTGCTGGCCCAAGTAATTAATATTCTGATAATGGAAACCCAATATCTGAGGAAAAATTTGACTAGAGGCAGAAGACTGTATCTGGCCTAAAGGCTGTCTTTGAAAGATGAGTGTGCCTATTGTGTGAATTGAGTAAGAAATTGGTTATTATTTTGTGACTGCGCCTGACTAGCTAACTCTACATGTGAACCAGATGGAGATTGCATTTGATTGCCTGATTGTGTTTGCATCAAGCTTTGATTTCATGCCTCAAACTGATTTCTTAGCTGTACATGCAACTGATTCGTGGCTGAAGGTGCCTTTGTCAACAATGGATCATTGCCTTGAAGAACAGAGGATGGTGTTTGATTAAAATTGATTTCCTTGCTTCATTGGCAGAGACAGCCTTGATGTCATTTTTGGATATGGGGAACAAGGGGTTTAAGGAATAGTATTTAGATTTTGGGATAATGATTAGGGTTTAGGAATGTGTAGCTAGGGTTTGGGAATTTGCATGTGAAATTTTGAGAAATGAGATTTGGGATATGGGATTAGTGAACGTTTTAGGGATATGTGAGTTTAGGGATAGGGAAATCAAGAGAAAAATGGAATAAGGGAGTGGTGAGGGAATAAAGGATGGACTTGGTAACAAAACAATAGTTTGAAACCCTAGGCAGCAATTTGCTTTGAGAAATTTCAAAGGTAGGGTTTGGTTTCTTTTGAACACTCACCATACACCAACACCATCAAACCACCATCAAATTTGGATAAAAAACAATAACAGAGGGTTAACCTACTTGAACAAGTGATGATCCATAGGTTTCAGGCGATTTGGAGCATGTTTGTAAAATTTTTGATGGTGCGGCACACAGGGAAGGCGCGACGCATATAGCTTCATTTCTCAGTGCAAAAATACACTGGCGTGGCGCATATGGAAGGCGCGACGCATATAGCCTGTCCATAGCACCTTTTTGTAGGAGACGTTTGGAAGCCTTCCCGGTGTCGAAATCAAGCACACGATAGCTCGTTGGAAAGCTCCTTGAGTCTAGTTTCCAACCCAATTGTAATTTTTCAATTGGGAGTTCATTTTCTCTATCAAAAGTCAAATCTCCCAAGACTCATCAAAATGTGCCAAATGAGGCTTCCCAAAGGTATAGTGTTGTTACAGTCAACTTTTGAATGCCTTCCTCAACTCCAAATTGATCTCATGATAGCTCATTGGAAATATCCTTGTGTCTAGTTATCATTTGACTCATCAAGCAAGTCATTTTCCCAACCAAGCTAGGAGAAAACTTGATTTTCCCAAGGTCACTTCAGAGGTGCATTCAGTTCTCCTGAGGCAACAATATTTTTGACATTTCTCTAAAACCATGACACATGTGTAAAAAGTGAAAGAGGTTTTTCTTCCTTGGCCTGTTTTGGAAACAAACCTCTCTCATTTTTCCAAAATTCATCTTTTATTGCTCAGAAACATCATTTGAGTGAAACCTATCCCGATGTGTGGAACAAGGGAATTGTCGAAATGAAGCGAAATGAAGGGGATAAGGGGCTTCTAAATTCTTGAGAAAATTTTTGGAAGTAGGGAGGGATGTTAGGAAGTAGGGGAAAGTGGAATCTTAGAAATTGAGTGAGGGGAAGGGGTGCAAAAGGGAAAAACATAGGCCTAACCTAGAAAATTGCCAAGTTGTAGCAAGAAACTAGGGTTTGTGCAAAAATGAGGAATTCGGGGGATCTCAGTGATGGGAAGTGTTTAATAAGGTACATTAAGGATAGGGGAAGGTGTATGAACATCCGGATACAAATTTTGCTAATGATTTGACCATCCAAGAGAAATTGCCTTCAAAACCCTAGGAGAGGGAAATGAACCTTGCCTAGGCGCAACTGAAGCATGAACAAGGTGTAAAATGACCCAATGGAACCTGACATGATGATGAAAACCCTCTAAATGATGATAGACTCAGCTGAATAGTGACATAGACTGACATTTGGGCAACTTTGAAAGGAGTGAAAGCAAACCCTAGACCTAATGCCTAGTGACCAAATTTTGCTTGAAGACTCACTGAAATGACAAAATTTGACCTTGACACTCTGAGACCACTTTGTAAGAGCATATTTGATCACTGGAGGAAGGCTGGAAAGACTGACACTAACATTGGCTCCAATGGGGATGGTAGCTCCTTGGAGGTGCCAAGAACGGCAGATCTTTGGGAGAGCAGACAATGCCTTCATCCATTGGGCAATGGAGTCAAAACTCAAGCTAAAATTCATGACTGAAAACTGACACAAACTAACTTAACAACAAGACTAAAAACTGACTCACAAATGACTCATGACTCAACTAAAAATTGACGCGATACTTAAACATAACCGACAAACTAAAAATGATGCTCAAAGTGGAGCTTATTCATCAAAACCTACTCTAACAGTTTCATTCATCACCTAATCAAGTGAAATGAAACAACCAATGCAACCAAGTAAGTATCCCATCTACTGTTTGAATTCTCCACAAGTGCTCACTTATGAACAACAAGAGAGAACTACTGAAAGGCAACTCCCATGACAAATTAGAAACAGATCCGTTGAATGGTATGGATTCTCTATCCGCCTCCAAAAACACTGCATGAGGATCTTGAAATTCAAGCACACTGGAACTTAGCTCATCCAATGGATTACTTCTCTTTTCCTCATACCATGAATGCAAACTTTGATCTGAGCCTTGTGACGAGACCTCTGCTGAAAATGACAAAGAAACCAGCTGCTGGATTAAGTTCGTATCAATACACGTTTTAAGCTCACAGATAGTCAATGGAGAAAGACTTTGACTGCAAACCTCATCCAAAACAACAGCTATTGGATCATGAAAACCTTGAAAATACTGCTGCAACCCATTTTCTATTGGTTCCATTGTGAATACATGATTGCCTACATGTTGTTCATTTTATACTGAAGATGTACTATGCAATTTTCCCTTCAAACGTTGAAATGATTCAAAACAAAATGGTATGAAATTATCTTGCATCATCTGAGCATATGTTCCATCTTCCAAGTCTTTATTTGCAACTTGACAATCAAAGGCATTCGGGGGCTGCAAAGCTGAATATGAGAAGCCTTGAACAAGGTTTTTATTGCCTTCAAGATGGTCCAGATCAAGACTTGTTGACAGTTGATTTCTGATTGGATGGAAGTTGTCTTTAATGAACTGACATGAATGAAAACAAAAAGGCAAAGATCCTTCACTTACTTCAAAATTTGCGGCACTTTCCTCGTCATTGTCATAGCTGATATGCATCGGTTGATCACTGTATTCAAGCTATTGTAATAGGCTCTAGTGCCTCCTTCCTTCTCCTATTGTGTCATATTTGTGAATCCTTCAATCCTTTCCCAAGTTGTTCTTAAGGGGGGATGTTAGGATATTCCGACACATAGGAAATAGTTAAGTACAACTTGGTCTAGTGTAGAGTTAGGTATAGAGTTAGGTAAAGTGTGTTTCTTTACCGTTGTACATTTTGTAACTTACAATCCGATGGTCACGATATGTAGTGATCCGACGGTTCATTCTCTCCTCAGTATTACCGACACTTGATCCGTGGCTTGACACCCGATTGGTCCATGAATTCTATTTAAGTGCATGGAGGGTCATTTGTAGGGTAATCCGTGCATGAGAGAAGCTTATGTAAATTTTCATTCTTTGATTAATAAATTGCCTGAAGTGGCCGCGTTGGCTCAGGCCGTGGACTGTTTCCCTCTTTGAGGGTTTTAACCACATCAAAAATACTGGTGTATTGATCTGTGATCTGGTTGTGAGCGGTGTCCTTTTGGTGTTCTTTCTGGGGAACTTACCCTATAAATTCCTACAATTATAAGTGAACTTCCTCCTCCCACAAACTAGATGCCGATTTGTTTGCAAGATTAACTTCTGTTTGGAGAACATAATCATCATCATACTGATCAAACTGAGGCAAATCATCAGTATAAAAGACATCATCAAGCATACATGTCATATCAATAGATCTCTCTTCTCCAAGATGATTTATAAGACAATCATTATCAGATCTATAACAATTGGTATAAGAAAGAAAATGTTTTGAATCAACAACTTGTTCTTCTTCAATCAGCAAGCCATCGGCTTGAACATTATTCTCATTCCTTGCGTTGATCTTTTCCATCATCTTTTCCACTGCACTTACCAAAATGTCAAGCTTCACCTCTAGAGATGTTGATTCCTCCGGATCTATGTTTTTCATCTCTTCTTCCTTCAACCTTGCCCTTTGGATCAGCAAGTGAGCCTCTACATTTACTGCTCTGTTCTGCATCACTTCAAGTGTTGCAAGGTTCCTTTCCCTTAGCTGAAACTCCATCTCCAGATCAAAGGCACCCGGATAGTGCAAGAGAGTAGATCTAGGAGGACGCCTTATATCAACTAGCATCGAATAATAAACTTGATTAAATCTGGCTGAAAATTTTTGTACTGTCTCCCCTGTCATTCTTTTCAGCTGGTTATACTCTTCTATAATCAAGAAAAGGTTCTGTTCGATCATCCACCTGTCAAGAAAAACTTTTACAAATTGCCAGAAATCTGAGATGCTCGCATCAGGCAGGGCTTTGAACCAACTCTTCACTTTAGCTTGCAAAGAAAGAGCAAAAAGCCTTATACTAACATCTTGGCTATCAACTTCAAAAAGGTCTAGAAAAGACTCAAAATTCTAGACATGTTGCTCAGCGTTGACATTCTTACTTTCACCATCAAACCTCGGCAAGTATAGATCATAGTTTTTGGGGAAAGCATGAAGAACAGAAGGTAAAACAAGATGTTTATACTGATCTGGAATTTTACAAGGTATAGTGGTATGTACAGAAGGTATAGAATTAGTCTTGGTCTCTTGAGGTTCATCAATTTGAAGATGGTCATCACAAAATTCGGAAAAAGGATCGTGATCAAGCTCAAAGGCATGCAAATCTTTGGTATTTACAATCCTCAAAGGGAAAGAATCAACTGCAGGCCTGGGATCTTTTCTCAAGCATAGTATACTTTCAAAGCCTTCTTTACATTCTCGGGAAAAGAGAAGAAATAATTTAGAACAAAGAACAAAATGTCTTGGATGAAATTCCTACTTGAATACCTGATCTGTCCTGTTGGGTCCCTATAATACTAGTGATTACCCCATTACTATTGTAGTTATATGCCTTATTAATATTGTTGTGCCCCTATTGCCCCCATATTGTTATTACTATGCCCCATAGAATTCCTCTATTGTTATTTTTGTGGCTTTATATTATTATTGTTAGGTCGGCTGGATTATATTGTGACTCCTTAGACTCCTATATATAGAAAGGAGGTTTTGTCATTTGAATCATCCAAGAATTGTTCATTTATGTAATGTAAAGGAGGTTGCCCTCTCGAAGAGGCTGAATTCTAAGGCGTTGATCTATCTTTTCTATCCTTTCTTGAGCTGGTTTCATAACATTTGGTATCAGAGCTTTGGATTATAGGGTTTCGCTGCTCCAAACAGGTCATCGTGGAATTTTTGCTATAACTTTTTTTCTGTGATGTTTCAAAAGTCGCAAAAAAACCCATTTGAGAAGAAATCACGTTGAACCTTGGGTCCAAATTTTAGAACTTTTCGCACGATATTTGCGGAGATATGATCTGAGGAAGTTGGTCTTTTTGCAGACTCCTGAATTACATTAAAAACAGGTGACCTAGGGAAAATCATCATAACTTTCTCTCTGGGGATCAGATTGAAATTTCATAAGAAGGTAAAGAAAGAGGACGGACTGTAGTTTCTTGTATGCATTGTTCAGATACAAAGGTCGAAACAGTGACTCGTGGCACGTCGTACAAGTTCGCTCTACTGAACTAGTCTATAATCAAGTCACTGTGGGAGATTTCGCATAACTCTTCCTTGGAGAATCCAATTTGGGTCAGACTTGTGGCATTGGAAAGAGGACACAGAGGGCTACTGTAGGTCACAAATTCAAAACTATATGATCGAAAATTATAGAGATACATCAGAGGCAATATCGCGCTCCTACAAAGTGAAAAAAGGTGTGTAGATTTTCTTAAATTTTTGCTTAAGCTTGGTTTGAAAATTTATTTTGAAGGAATTCAAAGGGCATAATAGAGCATTATTATCGGTAACTGATGCCCCAAGGAAAGAAAATTCAAACACCTAGTAAGGAACCTGAATGCTCTAGCATCACTCATGAAGAAGAAGAAGAAATGCTATATGATATATCAAAATTACAAGAACAAGTGCAACCAGTGTCACTTGAACAAAAAGCAACAGAATCTAAAATGGATGGTTTAAGGAAAGATGTAGAAGCTAAGATGGATAGTTTAAAGAAAGGTGTAGAAGCTAAGATTGATGGCATGGAAGCCAAGGTGAATGACATGGACGCTAAAATTGATGGCATGGTTGATAAGATGGAAGAATTGAAGATAAATATGAATACGTTGCTACAAGAAATGGTCACTAAGGGTGAAAGGGTACTAAAGGAAACTCATGATGAGAACAAAAGAAATGTTAATCATGATTCCATAGACTCTAATGCTGGATCAAAGACTCACCATGTTCCAAAAATCGATATGAGGATGTTTGATGGCAAGGATCCCGCCACATGGATATTACAGATGGAGCAATTCTTCGATCTCAATAATGTGCAAAACACACAAAAGGTACGTATGGCAACTTTATATTTGGAACCAAATTAGTTTGTATGGTATCAATGGCTTTGCTCTCGTAAACAATTTATCACCTGAGCAATTTTTATGGATGAATTGATAGCACATTATGAGGATACAAAAAGCAACACTTTTTTTAGCCAACTGATAAGTATCAAACAAAAGGGTTCAATAATGGAGCACATTGAGGAGTTCCAAAAATTGAACATAAGGGTAAAAGATATTCCAGAGGAGCATAGGATTGATGTGTTCATAGGGTTTTTAAAGGATAATATCCAACATGATGTTCACCTTTGGGAACCTGATTCATTAGAGAAGGCATTCATGTTAGCAAGAAAAATGGAAAGAAAAATTATGGCAACCAGGAAGCATACGACTCACAACTATAAAGAAGGAAGTGTTGTTGCTCCTAGTCTTCCACAACCTATAAGGTTGACACCACAAAAATTGGAAGAAAAAAGAGCAAAAGGGCTTTGTTATAGTTGTGATATCAAGTACACTAAAGGTCATAAGTGTGCTGAGAAGAAGTTATTCTACATAGATTGTGAAGAGGAAGAAGAAAAGGAGCAAGAAAGGTCAAAAGAAGAGGATATACTCCAGGAAAAAAGCCTAGATGAAGAACAAATAAATCCGACCATATCTTGTAATGCATTGGCAGGAATTACCACTCATGAAACCATCAAAATACAAGGACAAATCAAGAAGAAAAAGGTAATAGTGTTGATTGATTTAGGAAGCACCCACAATTTTATTCATTGTAAGGTAGCAAAAGAATTGAATTGCTTCCTATATCCAGCACCAGAGTGTCAAGCGATGACTGCAAATGGAGGAACAATAAATTGCTCTGGAAAGTGCCATAATATCAAGCTATGCATGGGAGAATATGTATAGATTATCCCAATGCTTTCCATTCCAATGGGAGGTGCTGATGTTGTACTAGGAGTTGAATGGCTACAATCCTTGGGTACAATAGCTTTTAATTTTCAAGAACTTTTCATCAAATTTTCTATGGAAGGAAAGGAAGTTGAATTAAGGGGTATTGCAGGGAAACCAGGAAAGATAATCAGCTCTAATGGTATGACAAAGCTTCTAAAAAAGGAGCAAAGAGGTGTAATTGCACAATTATGTTCACTAGATGTTTCCACATCGGAATCATCTATTTCTCCAGATCTCCAAAAAGTCTTGGACAATGATTCCAAGGTATTTCAGACTCCCAAAATTCTCCCACCTATGCGTGATCATGATCATGCTATTCATCTGATTCCAGGAAATGTTCCTCCAAACATCAGGCCGTAAAGATATCCCTATGTCCAAAAGAGTGAAATTGAACATATGGTTGCAGAAATGCTAGAGGCTGGTATAATTCAACTGAGTCAAAGTTCTTTCTCTGCTCCAGTAGTATTGGTGCACAAGAAGGATGGACCATGGCGCATGTGTCCGGATTATAGGAATCTCAACAAGTTCACTATTAAAGATAAGTTCCCCATTCCTGTCATTGATGAATTACTGGATGAATTGCATGGATCAATTTACTTCACCAAGTTGGATCTTCGTTCGGGATATCATCAATTTAGAATGAAGACTGAAGACATTCTGAAAACAGCATTTAGAACTCATGAGGGTCATTATGAATTTTTGGTCATGCCTATTGGCCTTACCAATGCACCTTCAACATTTCAAGGTTTGATGAATTCAATTTTCAAACCATTCCTTAGAAAATTTGTGTTAGTATTTTTTGATGATATACTAATCTACAGCAAGTCTTGGAAGGATCATGTTAAACATGTGGACAGGGTGCTACAACTATTGGAGGAGAAACAATTATATGCAAAAAGATCCAAATGTTTCTTTGGAGTCCAGGAGGTGGAATATCTGGGTCATATTGTATCTCATGAAGGAGTTAAGGTAGACCCTAGCAAAATTAAAGCCATTAAGGAATGGAAAATCCCCACATCCATAAGGCATCTGCGAGGATTTATCGGGTTGACAGGGTATTATCGCAAGTTTGTTAAGAATTATGGCAGAATAGCAGCACCTCTAACAACATTATTGAAGAAAGATGCATTTTCATGGACTCCAGAAGAAACAAAGGCCTTTGAACATCTTAAAGAGGCAATGTGCCAAGCATCGGTCTTAGCTACACCGGACTTCACAAAAACCTTTATTGTGGAATGTAATGCTTCAAGAAATGGAATTGGTGTTGTTCTAATGCAAGATGAAAGACCCATTGCTTTTGAAAGTTGTCCAATCAAGGGAAAGTTTTTAAGAAAAGCTATTTATGAGAAGGAAATGTTGGCAATACTCCATGCACTTAAGAAATGACGACCCTACCTAATGGGAAGACACTTCAAGGTAAAAACGGATCATGATAGCCTTAAATACTTTTTAGAACAAAGATTATCCTCTGAAGAGCAACAAAAGTGGGTCACAAAGATGTTGGGTTATGACTTTGAAATCATCTACAAAAAAGGGAAGCAAAATGTGGTAGTAGATGCACTCTCAAGAAAGGATGAGGATGTGGAAGAATTGTTGTGCGCCATTTCTATTATCCAACCAGATTGGATAAACGAAGCAAGGGAGGAATGGAGGAATGACGAAGAAGTGTGGGAAATTATTCAAAAGTTACAACAAGATTCCAGTACGTCTAATACATTTAGCTGGCAAAATGATTCGTTATGGTAGAAAGATCGCTTATACCTCTGTAAGAATTCCCAACTAAAACAAAAGATTCTTATGGAATTGCACACTTCCCCCTTAGGAGCACACTCAGGATTTTTAAAAACTTACCACAGGGTTAAGAAGGAATTTTTTTGGGATGGCCTTAAATCAGATATTCAAAAGTTTGTGGCGGAATGTTTGGTTTGCCAACAAAATAAATTTGAAACAATTAAGACACCGGGTCTATTCCAAGCCAATGTTGGGAGGAGGTTTCAATGGATTTTATCACAGGTTTACCCAAGTGTGAGGGAAAGAGTGTCATCGTGGTGGTAGTTGACAGACTTACCAAGTATGCACACTTTTGTGCATTATCACATCCATTTAAAGCCAATACAGTTTCTATTGCATTTATGGAAACAATTCAAAAGCTACATGGAAACCCAAAGATTATTGTAAGTGACAGAGATCCCATTTTCACTGGAAATTTTTGGACATAATTATTTTCTTGTCTTGGTACTCAGTTAGCTCATAGCTCATCTTATCATCCGCAATCTGATGGGAAAAATGAGATAGTAAACAAATGTTTGGAAGGATATCTTCGTTGCTTTGTATCTGATAAACAGACACAATGGGTCAAATGGTTGCCTCTGGCTGAATGGTGGTATAACACTTCCTTCCATACAACAAAATTAATGACCCCATTTATGGCACTTTATGGGTATCAACCACCATCCATCACATCATATTTAAGAGAAAATTCTAAGGTTCAGGCAGTGGAACATCACATCGAGCATAAACAACAAGTCCTCCAACTCTTAAAGGATAACCTTGTGTTGGCACAGAATAGAATGAAACAACAGGCAGATCAACATCGCAGTGAAAGAAGTTTTGATGTAGGGGATTGTGTATTCCTACAGCTACAACCATATAAGCAAATGTCCCTCAAGCAAGCTAAGAAGGATAATAAATTATCACCAAAGTATTATGGTTCGTACAAGGTGTTGCAAAAGATTGGTACTATGGCATACAAATTGGAGTTTCCTGCAGCTTCTCGATTGCACCCAGTTTTCCATGTTTCATGTTTAAAGAAGGTTATAGGCGACAAGCTCCCAGTTCAAACAATATTGCCAGAACTTGACGAGGAAGGAAAAATTATATTGGAACCGGAAGCAGTCACAGAAACAAGAACTCGACAGCTACGAAATCGATCAATTTCAGAGTATCTTATCAAGTGGAAGAACTTATCCGCTGAAGATTCCACATGGGAGGATGAGAATTTTATGCAGAAGTATCCAGAACTACTGAAGCGTTGAGGACAACACTTTTTTTAAGGAGAGGGGCATGTTGGGTCCCTATAATACTAGTGATTACCCCATTACTATTGTAGTTATACCCCTTATTAATATTGTTGTGCCCCTATTGCCCCCATATTGTTATTACTGTGCCCCATAGAATTCCTCTATCGTTATTTTTGTGGCTTTATATTATTATTGTTAGGTTGGCTGGATTATATTCTGACTCCTTAGACTCTTATATATAGAAAGGAGGTTTTGTGATTTGAATCATCCAAGAACTGCTCATTTATGTAATATAAAGGAGGTTGCCCCCTCGAAGAGGCTTAATTCTAAGGCGTTGATCTATCTTTTCTATCTTTTCTTGAGCGGGTTTCATAACATGTCCATATTGTCCTTTCATGCTTCTGCTGGTGGGGATCATCCTCCAGTGGAGTCTTTGGATCTGATCTCGAAAATGATTTAGAGTCGCCAGGTGAATGATTTCAGCCTTTCCAGTGTCTGATCGTTGTCCACCATCAACAATCAGATCTAACTCGATACATGTACTGGGGCAATTAACAAGTTAAATGTCACATTTACAAGCTAGACCAGAGATTTGTTGAAGCAACATTTATCTACTTGCGCTAATGCAAAGCAAAAGCATTTCGAAGGCTACCTGGAATAACTTCAGGCTCCGTCTATAGCTTATAAAACAAATGACATCAACAAGTAAACCATTTGTTCTCCCCAGTATGGTCGCCACTATGTTAGAGCCTAGATTTGTCTCAGGCTGAAAAGAAAAGGTTCTAGGTCCACATCAAACCACGCTCAGCCTCGTAGCTAGCCCTACAAGGACAGGAGAGGGCTCCCTCCGGGTCAATCTTGGCAAAAGGTAATCGATGAGGCTCGAGATGACTAAATTTGAAATTTATCTTAGGCTAGGTATGAAGCACAAGGATTTTGAGGTTGATTTTTTTTTGAGGTTTTTGTTGAATCAAAGGGAAAGGAAATTTTGGGTGCGGGGATGAGACACCGTTTTTGCAGAGGTCTATTTCGGGAAAGGTAGGCGATCGTCTTGATGCTTTTAAATGGAATGAATGGGTAGATCTGACTGATGAGGAGCTAAGGAGAGCAAGTAGCTTTCAAGGATTCTCCTTAAACAGATGAAAACATGGAAAATCAAACAAATTCAAAGGTAGAGCATAACAATTGATGGATTCTACCTTAACACTTAATTTGTTCTATTGTAGAAGATGAAAAAAGGAAAATGATACACATAAAAACTTACAATTGCTAAAAGAAGCACACCATCAACACATAAAGCCACATGGATCCCAAACAGTGCTGCAAAACCTTGGTCTTTCCTCAGCCAAAAATGCAGAGATAGAATGTACAATAGAGTGTCAAGCTTTTCCCAAAAGTCCAACCCTGAAAATGACTTAGAAATTACATAATATAGGCAAGCCAACCTATTCCCTTGCCTATAGGGGTCCAGCTCATCATTCTAGGAGTTGTTTCAACCAATTCTAAACAAAGCACTACAATCTAGGCAGTCAAAATAACTTGCCTCTATAAGGTAGGAAACTGATTCATTCATTAAATTTTCACTCTTTGGTGAGTGAATATTCTAGAACAAGTAACTAAGTGTCAAAATTACATCTTGTTCAATAAATTACATAAAGAGAAGTCAGAAATTACATCCCAAAGAAAAACTAGTCAAACTGGCCGAATTTCTGAGCTGAAAGATGAAAAATTGGGCAAAAAATCTATATGCGTCGCGCTGATTTCTATATGCGCCTAGCTACTTTGCTGCTGATTTTGAGGCACTTTCTGAATTCCAAATTGAGCTCAAGTTGGCTTGTTTGAAAGCCCTGCCTGTCTGCTTTCCAACCCAAGTGGAATTTTCCAATTTGGTGTCAATTTTTCCTCCAAACGTGCATTCTCCCAAGACTGCTTCCTCTGTGTTAAAATAGGGGCAGTGAGGTCATTTTATGCATGTTTTCTGACCTTTTGGCGACCCAGAACTTGCCCAAGTTTCTTGTCCAAGTACCAAAATTCATGATTTCCCATGACAAATCCAAAACTACAAGCCATTTGTAATTTGGAGCTACCAATCCTATGCGTCACGCAAGGTGCGCGACGCATATAGGGAAAAAGCCCGTTTTTTAACACAAAAATTTCCAAAATCACCAAAAATGCCCCAAATTTTTTGAAATTTGGGCTTGAGCTTCCTTATCAAGTGTGATGCTGGGCTAAAGAGGCCTTGGCCAAAATCTGAAGACGATCGAGCTCCCTTTGCCTCTTTTTCTTCTTGATTGCCTTCTTTCAATTCGCCTTTAGATTCCTTATCCGTGCCTTGCAAACTTTGTTCCGTGCCCTGTAGTGGACAGCCATGTGTCTCAGCAATGCATTATCCCTATTGGCATTGTTCAACAGTCTCTTTGACCTCAGATCACTCATCTCACTTTGTAGAGTGCCTACCAAACGTTTCTGCCCCCTTCGATTCAAGGAGCTTGACTTAGATATCACTTTGATTTGAAGGCTGATAATTAATCTGCTTAAGAATACCTTGATCATAAATTTGCTGGCCCAAGTAATTAATATTCTCAGAATGGCAACCCGATATCTGAGACAAAATTTGACTAGAGGCAGAAGACTGTATCTGGCCTAAAGGCTGTCTTTGAAAGATGAGTGTGCCTATTGTGTGAATTGAGTAAGAAATTGGTTATTACTTTGTGACTGCCCCTGACTAGCTAACTCTACATGTGAACCAGATGGAGATTGCATTTGATTGCCTGATTGTGTTTGCATCAAGCTTAGTTTTGTGCCTCAAACTGATTTCTTAGTTGTACATGCAACTGATTCATGGCTAAAGGTGCCTTTGTCAACAATGGATCATTGCCTTGAAGAACAGAGGATGGTGTTTGATTAAAATTGATTTCCTTGCTTCATTGGCAGAGACAGGCTTGATGTCATTTTTGGATATGGGGAACAAGGTGTTTAAGGAATAGTATTTATATTTTGGGATAACGATTAGGGTTTAGGAATGTGTAGCTAAGGTTTGGGAATTTGCATGTGAAATTTTGAGAAATGAGATTTGGGATATGGGATTAGTGAACTTTTTAGGGATATGTGAGTTTAGGGATAGGGAAATCAAGAGAAAAATGGAATAAGGGAGTGGTGAGGGAATAAAGGATGGACTTGGTAACAAAACAATAGTTTGAAACCCTAGGCAGCAATTTGCTTTGAGAAATTTCAAAGGTAGGGTTTGGTTTCTTTTGAACACTCACCATACACCAACACCATCAAACCACCATCAAATTTGGATAAAAAGCAATAACAGAGGGTTAACCTACTTGAACAAGTGATGATCCACAGGTTTCAGGTGATTTGGAGCAAGTTTTTGAAGTTGTTGATGGCACGGCACATAGGGAAGGCACGGCGCATATAGCTTCATTTCTCAGTGCAAAAATACACTGGCGCGACGCATATGGAAGGCACGGTGCATATAGCCTGTGCGTAGCACCTTTTTGTAGGAGACTTTTGGAAGCCTTCTCGGTGTTGAAATCAGGCACAGGATAGCTCGTTGGAAAGGTCCTTGAGTATAGTTTCCAACCCAATTGTAATTTTTCAATTTGGAGTTCATTTTCCCTATCAAAAGTCAAATCTCCCAAGACTGGTCAAAATGTGCCAAATGAGGCTACCCAAAGGCAGAGTGTTGTTACAGTCAACTTGTGAATGCCTTCTTGAACTCCAAATTGAGATCATGATAGCTCATTGGAAATATCTTTGTGTCTAGTTACCATTTGACTCATAAAGTAAGTCATTTGGCCAACCAAGCTAGTAGAAAACTTGATTTTCCCAAGGTCACTTCAGAGGTGCATTCATTTCTCCTGAGGCAACGGTATTTTTGACAGTTCTATAAAACCATGACACCTGTGAAAAAAGTGAAGGAGGTTTTTATTACTAGGACTGTTGTCGACAAAAACCTCTCTCCGTGTTCCAAAATTCATCTTTTATTGCAAATAAACATCATTTGAGTGAAACCTATCCCGATGTGTGGAACAAGGGAATTGTCGAAATGAACCGAAATGAAGGGGATAAGGGGCTTCTAAATTATTTATAAAATTTTTGGAAGTAGGGAGGGATATTAGGAAGTAGGGGAAAGTGGAATCTCAGAAATTGAGTGAGGGGAAGGGGTGCAAAAGGGCGAAACACATGCCTAACCTAGAAAATTGCCAAGTTGTAGCAAGAAACTAGGGTTTGTGGAAAAATGAGGAATTTGGGGGATGTCAGTGATGGGAAGTGTTTAATAAGGCACATTGAGGATAGGGGAAGGTGTATGAACATCCGGATACAAATTTTTCTAATGATTTGACCATCCAAGAGAAATTGCCTTCAAAACCCTAGGAGAGGGAAATGAACCTTGCCTAGGCGCAACTGAAGCATGAACAAGGTGTAAAATGACCCAATGGAACCTGACATGATGATGATAACCCTCTAAATGATGATATAATCAGCTGAATAGTGACATACACTGACATTTGGGGAACTTTGAAAGGAGTGAAAGCAAACCCTAGACCTAATGCCTAGTGACCAAATTTTGTGTGACGACTCACTGAAATGACAAAATTTGACCTTGACACTCTGAGACCACTTTGTAAGAGCATATTTGATTACTGGAGGAAGCCTGGAAAGCCTAACACTAACAGAGCCAACTCATGATGAAATTGAACATTAGCCACCTTTTGACAAAACTCAAAGCATAACTGATGCTGGGAACAAAACATGGCAAGAGGGAAGGCCTGTAATTCAGTTAGGGTGACTGGTTCTTCTCTGATATGCCTACCTCCTCTATGAGGCATTCGGGGTGCATGTTACTCCATGGGAGAATCACTTCGGGTTTCCATTTCATAATCTGATGAATGCTCAGAAGCCATGACTGCTATTATTCAAACTGTCTTGGAGAAAAAGATGTTGCTATATAAAAACTGTTTCGACTGCTCTTTAGTGATGTGTTCAGATTCTGCCACCAAGGGGAAACAAATGAAATAGGGATTGTTAGGATGGGGAAATAATAGTAAGGGATTAGGAATTTATTGGATCTATTTGTTAGGGAAATATGGGAGAGGGTTAGAGAGATTTATGTGTGGGAATAGGGTTTAGGGTTTCACATTTGAAAGTTTTGGGAAAGGGAATTTTAGGATAGGGGTTTAGTAACTTTAGGGAATAGGGAACAATGATAATAGGGGAAAAAATGGAGTCAAGGAAAATGATGGACAAGAGTAACCTTGGTGAAGAACAATTTTTAAACCCTAGGCAACAGCTTACATGTGAGGAATTCAAAATGATAGGGTTTGAATTTTTGTTTCAACCATTAGCATCCATAAACCACCATCACACATCACAAAAATGGATGAAACATCAAGATGTCGACCCTACCTGGCCAATCCACGCAAATAAATGGAAATTTGGAGAAATTTCAAGCAAATTTGGGCTTTCAAGTGTATGCGCTGTGCCGCATACCCAATGCGTCGCGCCGTGCCAGTGTGCCGCACCCATTCAGATTTTTGACTCTCCAAGACCCATATTTGTAATGTTTTGGCATTGGCACTTTTTCCATTTTAATAAAACTCTGTTTTCAAATTTCCTTTTTGATTTTTTGACTAAAATGATGAAATTCTTGGAAATTTTTTGTAGGGATAGCTAACATGGAATTTGGAAAAGGAGACCAGGGCTGCGCCTGAAGAATTCAACAACTGAAAACTTTTGAAAATTATTACAAAGGACAAAATGTTGACTTTTCTTCAAAACAGACTTTTGAAGAACAGTCATAATCCATCAATATAACGATGAAATTCACGAAATAAAAAACATGTGTAGAACCTACCTCTGGCCTGCTTGCATTTGGACACTTTAACGACTCAATTTGTGAAGCCCTAGACCTATGGTTGAAATGACTCTTCCCCAATTAAAATATCAAACGTTGACTGTCATGGACTTTTAATAAACATTGATGAAAAGACCTAAGCCAGCAGGCACAAGACATGAGGGGAATGAATGACCAAGCCCTTCCGTCAGATTATGGCATGCTCCTAAATGGAATGCAGGTGATCGAGCAGGATGGGACACCTAAAAATGAAATGCAAAAAGAGTTTTGATCTTTGACGGAGGACTGAAAAAACCGACTCTAACATTGGCTCCAATGGGGATGGTAGCTCCTTGGAGGTGCCAAGAATGACAGATCTCTGGAAGAGCTAGACAGTGCCTTCATCCATTGGGCAATGGAGTCAAAACTCAAGCTAAAATGCATGACTGAAAACTGACACAAACTAACTTAATAACAAGAATGAAAACTGACTCACAAATGACTGATGACTGACTTAACTAAAACAAGAACTTACAAAGCTTATTGAAGGGAATCAGTCCATCAAGATTTCAAATCATGATGAAAACCACCTGCATACTAATGAAATATGTACAATCATGTGTAATGAGATTTCCAATGTAACCAATCCAGCAGATGGCTACATACCAAATTTCTGCTCTCACTTTTCTCGAGCATGCGGAACGATGAACCTGTAGGCAACTCAAAATAACCACTGAAACCAAAGCTTATGATAATGAACAAACAATATTTATCTTTTCTAATGCTTGCAGAAGAATGTCGAAGGGATCTTGAAAATCCTGAAGCACTGGCTTATCTTGAGATCAGCTGCAAAAATACAAGTACTCCCTCCATTTTGATTTGAAAGAACAATTGATTTCGAGGGATAGAAATGCATAGAGAGGTGTGTGCTTCTGCCATCTGAGTAACCGTGAGAAATTCTGGCATATTTTCTCTCTCAAACTCAACCTCATGGTCTAGGTCATTCTTAAACAGAAAACAATCTTCAAGATTATCAAACATGACAACCTTATCATCTTCATGAAAGAAAATATTACCGGTTTTCGGATCTATAACGCTAATTACAAGACTATCATCATTTTCAAAAGTGTAAGAAGTTCCACCATCACCTTCTTGACTATGTGCACACTGCAGATGTACGTTAGCTTGGGCTGTAACATGACCTTTCAAGAGTTGATCTATCTCATCTTCAGAAAAGGAGATAATACTTTCTATTTTGTCTTGCTCAAGCAATTAATACTTTCTTGAAATAACATTTCAAAACATGAGAAACCTGAATGAAAGTCCTCAATTCCCTAATCTTCTAAAATTTGAAAACATTGTTGATCATCTTCATATGACATGGCAATCAAATTATCATTTATCACTAAGTTATTGAAAGAAGATTTTTCACTTACTTGAACAAATATCTCATCTTGTTTTTCATGAAATGGTTGGATTACCTCCTCATGAAGGCATTGTTCAACAACTCTGACTTCTTCATTCCAGATGATCTCAACAGCAAAGCTCTCCTTCATGGGATTCAAAACAAGGTAGTCTTGATCATCACGATCTAAATTTAGATCTGAAATAGCTTACTTGACTTTGTCACAATGTGAAATTGAAACTTGACTTTCCTGCATCCTGTATTCTTCTATGGACAGATCTGAAATAAAACCTTCTCTTTCAAAATTTTCCATTGTACCAAGATCTTGATCCTGCTGCAAAGCTTCCTGAGCATCTTGATGGGAATCCTCTAGGTTCTCTTCATGTTGCTGAAATGGATTCTTGTACAAGGCTTCCATTATCTCATCATCCATGACGTCATCATCTTCATAATATTTTTCAAGGCTTTCAATAAAACTATAAGCATGTTTGCAACAGTTCTGAACTAAATTTAATGATGGATAATATTATTTATACCTTTCAAAGAACATGGCATGAAAATCATTCAAACAGTAAATACAAGCAGGCGGCAAACTTTCATACCAAGATCGGGCTTCACCTTCCAGAGTGGCCATGAATATCTTCATCAAGCAATCTTCAGGAAAATCAACCTTCAACTTGCGAATATGTATGTGAAATCTAACCAGATGTAAGGCAACATCCTTCCTATCATCATCTTTAAACATAGGCAAATTATTTTGATGTAAGGCAACATCCTTCCTATCATCATCTTTAAACATAGGCAAATTATTTTGCCAATCTACCTTAGGAATTTTATTTGGAAAACCTGGAATGTGATCTCGGCTCATGGGAGCATATCTTCTTGCAACCCCTTCCATCTTGAAATCTTAAAGCTACTAATCTTCCTGCAGTGGAGTCACCATGAAGCATTGATTTCTAGATTTTTCAGTGAATGGAGTCGCCAGGTGAATGATTTAAGCCTTCTTATGTCTAATCGTTTTCCACCATCAACAATTAGATCTAAACTTGACACATGTACCGGGGCGATTAACAAGTTAGATGTCACGTTTACAAGCTAGACTGAAGATTGACTGAAGCAACATGCTGATGCAATGCAAGAGCATTTTGAAGGCTACCTGGATAAATTCAGGCTCCTTCTGTAGCTTATAAAACAAATTACATCAACAAGAAAACCATTTTCTTCCCCATTGGAGTCGCCACTATGTTAGAGCCTAGATTTGCCTCAGGCTGAAAAGACAAGGTTCTAGGTCCACATCAAACCACGCTCAGCCTCGTAGCTAGCCCTACGAGGACAGGAGAGGGCTCTCTCTGTGTCAATCTCAGCAAAATTTAATCGATGGGGCTTAAGATGACTGTAATAAAACCTAATCTTAGGCTAGGTATTAAGTACAAGGATTTGTTTTGAGTTTTTGGGGGTTTTGTGCTGAAAACAGGGAAAGGTAAATTGGGCTCGGGGATGTGGCACAGTTTCTGTAGAGTTCTGATTGGGGCAAGGAAAGCAATAATTTTGATTATTTAAAGTGAGTGAATGGATAGATCAAACTGGTGAGGAGCTAAGGAGAGCAAGAGAGTCTCAAGAATTCTCCTTAAATAGATGAAAACATGGAAATTTAAACAAATTCAAAGGAAGAGCATCACAGTTAATGGATTCTGCCTTAATCACTCATTTGTTCAAATTCAGAAGAAGAGATGGAAAAATGATACACATAACACTAATTAACTTACAATTACTTAGAGAAGAACACCATCAAAACATAAACCCACATGGATCCCAAACAACCCTACAAAACCCTGGTCTTTCCTTAGCCAAAAATGTAGAGATAGAATGTACAATGATATGCCAAAGCAATACCTAGTGTCCAACCCGGAAAATGACTTAGGAATTACATGATACAGACTAGCCCAACCCATTCCCTTGCCTCTAGGGGTCAAGCTCATCATTCTAGGAGTTGTTTCAACCAATTCTAAACAAAGCACTAAAATCTAGGAAATCAAAACAACTTGCCTCTATAAGGTAGGAAACTAATTCATTCATTAAATTTCACTTTTTAGTGAATGAATCCTCTAGAACAAGTAGATAAGTGCCAAAATTACATCATGTTTATCCAATTACATCAATATATATCGAAAATTACATCAAAAGGAAAAACTAGTCAAACTAGCCGAATTTCTGCGCTGGAAGGTGAAAAATTGAGCAAAAATCCTCTATGCGCCGTGCCAAATCCTCTATGCATCGCGCCACTTTGAGGCTGAGTTTGAGGCACTTCCTGAAGTCCAAATTGAGCCCAAGATATTTCATTGGAAATCCCTGCCTATCTAATTTCCAAACCAAATGGAATTTATGAATTTGGTGCCCATTTGCCCCTCCAAAACCTCAATCTCCCAAGACTTCTTCTTGTGTGTCAAAATAGGGGCAGTGAGGTCATTTTTTGAGTGTTTTTTGCCTCTTGGGGACTCAAAAATTGCCCAAACTTCTTTTCCATGCACTAGAAGTCATGATTTTTCATGCCAAATCCAAAAATATAAACTTTTCACAATTTGGAGCTCCCTAGCAAAAGCGCGCGCCACGTGGCACGACGCATAGGGAGAAAAACCCATGTTTTTTGTGCCAAAATTTGGCAAAATGCCAAAAATTCCCCAAATTTCTTGAAATTTGGGCTGGAGTTTCTTCATTAAGTGTCATGCTAGGCTAAAGAGGCCTCAGCCAATATCTGAAGACGATCAAGCTCCCTTTGCCTCTTTTGCTTCCTTATTACCTTCTTCAATTTTGCCTTTAAATTCCTGATTCATGCCTTGCAGACCTTGTTCTGTGCCATGTAGTGAAAAGCCATGTGTCGCAGCAATGCAAGGTCCTTATCAACCTTGTCCAGTAGTCCCTCAAAGTGAATGTTGACTCTCTTGAGCCAAGACTCACGATCATCATTAATCTCTTGCGCCAATGACGTGAGCTCAATTCTTCTCCTTTGTGCAGCATGGCGATTCTCGCGGATGTTTTGTAACTCCATGATTGCTTGCTGATCTTCAAGCTATTTGTTCCTCTGCTCGAAGTATTTCATAGTCCACTTAGCTCTCTCCAAGTCAAGGGATAAGGCTTGGATCTCTGTTTGCTGCTCCTGGATGATCTCACTAAGTTTGGCACTTTGTGGGCCCGTATCTGTATCATCATCATGAATGAGAATGAAGTTGGTCTCTCTTTCACCCGAAGGCTCACTTGAAGGCCCCTCATCCTGCATTGGTCTCTTGCCTTTGTCCTGTACCTGTGATGCTGATGGAGGAAACGAGTCCCCTTCCACCCCGGGTGGAGATAACACTCGCTTTGTTGCTGCAAACAAATGTTTGGTGCCCCTCTGATATGTGATGAATACTGGCACACTAGTGGTCTCATGGCGCTCATACTGATGAGAAGGTCCACCTGTCTCATGCTTGACCTCTGATAATCCTTGTGAACCTCTGAAGAAGTCACGAGAGATGAAATCATCCCAAGTGATGCCCTGTAATCCAAGTTCATGAACCACCAAAATCTTAATAAGAGAAAAATGATAAACACTGTTAAGTTGCTGCTGAGGGGTTTTATGCTGCACAAGTGTGGTCATCCTCTCTATGTTTCGACAAACAAAATATGGAATTTTCATCATCCGTACCCTGGTGAAATGCATGAGCAACCTGATGTGATAAGCATATAAATGAGAGAACCAACCCTCACAGCTGAAATACTTCATGATCAATTTCATTAGTGGAGCATATTCATCTTTCAGATATTGGAATGGAAACACTCTCTTGAAATGCCTCAAGAAACCGGTTTTAATGTATGGCTCATAATTCTGCCAGTCAATGTTCTTCCTCTTGGTCCATGGTTCCCCAATATTTGGTATGTCGGTTGCTAGTGAGACAGATTCTGGTGTAAGTGTGAAGGTGACACCGGCTAAGGTAGCTTGATCTCCATGTAAATGCAGCACAAATAGATGAGCCAACTCATGATGAAATTAAACATTAGCCACCTTTTGACAAAACTCAAAGCATGACTAATGCTTGAAACAAAACATGGCAAGAGGGCAGGCCTGTAATTCAGTTAGGGTGACTAGTTCTTCTCTGATATGCCTACCTCCTCTATGAGGCCTCTGGGGTGCATGTTCCTCCATGGGAGAATCACTTTGGGTTTCCATTTCATAATCCGATGAATGCTCAGAAGCCATGACTACTGTTATGCAGACTGCCTTGGAGAAAAATATGTTGCTATATAAAAATTGTTTGGACTGCTCTTTAGTGATGTGTTCAGATTCTGCCACCAAGGGGAAACAAATGAAACGGGGAGTGTTAGGATGGGGAAATAGTAGTAAGGGATTAGGAATTTTTGGGATAGATTTGTTAGGGAAATATGGGAGAGGGTTAGAGAGATTTATGTGTGGGAATAGGGTTTAGGGTTTCACATTTGAATGTTTTGGGAAAGGGAATTTTAGGATAGGGGTTTAGTAACTTTAGGGAATAGGGAACAATGATAATAGGGGAAAAAATCGAGTCAAGGAAAATGATGGACAAGAGTAACCTTGGTGAAGAATAATTTTTAAACCCTAGGCATCAGCTTACATGTGAGGAATTCAAAATGATAGGGTTTGATTTTTTGTTTCAATAATTAGCATCCATAAACCACCATCACTCAGCACAAAAATGATGAAACATCAAGATGTCGAACCTACCTGGCAAATCCATGCAAATAAATGGAAATTTGGAGAAATTTCAAGCAAATTCAGGCTTTCAGGTTTATGTGCCGCACCACATACCCAATGCATTGCGCCATGCCAGTGTGCCGCACCCGTTCAGAATTACACTGCACAACTTCTAGTGCGCCACGCCTCCCCGGTGCGCTGCACCTTCTACCCAATGCGCCCCGCTGACCAAATTTCCTCCAACTTCACCCAAATCACACACTGACTCAACCATTTTGCTTTTAGTGGCTTCTCTTTGGTTTTAGCATGCAAATGACATTGATCTTCATGAAAATATCTTTATAAAGACATGGATTTGATTTTTGACTCTCCAAGACCCATCTTTGTAATGTTTTTACATTGGCAATTTTTCCATTTTAATACAACTCTGTTTTTAAATTTCCTTTTTTATTTTTTGACTAACATGATGAAATTATTGTTAATTTTTTGTAGGGATAGCTAACATGGAATTTAGAAAAGGAGACCAGGGCTGCGCCTGAAGAATTCAACAACTGAAATCTTTTGAAAATTATTACAAAGGACAAAATGTTGACTTTTCTTCAAAACTGAGTTTTTAAGAATAGTCATAATCCATCAATATAACGATGAAATTCACGAAATAAAAAACATGTGTATAACCTCCCTCTAGCCTGCTGGAATTTGGACACTTTAACAACTCAATTTGTGAAACCCTAGACCTATGATTGACATGACTCTTTGCCCATTAAAAGATCAAACATTGACTGTCATGGACTTTTAATAAACATTGATGAAAAGTCCTAAGCCAGCATGTACAACACATGAGGGGAATGAATGACCAAGCCCTTCCGTCAGATTATGGCATGCGCCTAAATGGAATGCAGGTGATCGAGCAGTATGGGACACCTAAAAATGAAATGCAAAAAGAGTTTTGATCTCTGACGGAGGAGTGACAAGACCGACTCTAACACCTGCTAATGTATCTAACACTTGATCTATAAATGGCAAAGGAAAGTTATCTTTGAGGGTTGCTTTATTCAATTCTCAATAATCAATGCACACCCTCTATTTACCATTATTTTTAGGCACAATTACCAAAGGAGAAACCCATTGGCTATCTAAAATTGGGTAAATGAAGTTTACATTGAGTAATTTTTGGAGCTCTTCTTTTACAATTTCCCTAAGATTTGGATCCATTCTTCTTTGAGGTTGTCTGATTGGTCTACTATTTTCCTCAATATAGATATGATAGATACAAGTCTTAGGATCGATGCCTTTCATGTCAGTGTACTCCCATGCAAATGCAACAAAATGTTTTTGTAATGTTTTGGTTAGATCTTCTTGTTGTAGTTTCTCCAAGTTTTTGTTAATGTTCAATGTCCTACCTGGAAAAATTTCAATTGTAGAACTACCAAACTCTTCCATATAATAGAGAGACATCTGCCTAGATGACAAGTATTCAACATTAGATTTTTCTTGAAATTGTGCATGATCATATTTTGAAGATGTTTCAAAATTTTCCAATGTATTCAATATTTGACTATCTTCACTAATTTCTGACATAGTAAAGAAAGGTTGAATATCATCTTCATCATCAATCAATTCCTTGTCATCTATTTCTATGATTTCTTTTGCTGAAGGATACAAAGTAAATTTCTTTGTTGAATTACCATAAAAAAATATACATGTCACCAGATCTACAACTAATAAAAGCATCGACTGTGGCCAGCCAAGGTCTTCCTAGTATGAGTGGGTGTCCTCCTAGATTATTCTTGGAAGTTAAAATCATGAAATCAATAGGATATTACGAAGAATCTAAGGAGACTGAAATATCTTCTAGCACACCATCTGGTTTGATGACTGATCTATCTGCAAGTTGTAGTAAGGTAGGTGTGTAAAGAAGGTTAGGAAGTTTAAGTTGCTCCATTGTTTGTCTACTCATGATATTTATTGTTGCCCCTAAGTCAATCAATGTATTTGGAATTTCAATTCCATTTATATGTGTCTTAACAATTGGACTTCTTGGATCCACATATTTCCGCATGGAAATTTTTCCCATCATTATGTCTGCTATCTTTCCTACCAAGTGAATTATTTTTGTTTCTCTTGGTTTTCTTCCTGGTATTTTGATGCTCAACTCCTTTATTGTCTTGGCTATAATTGGAATTTCTCTAATGGCTTGTAACAAAGGAGTTTTGATACAGACATTCTTCAATTCATCTAGAAAATCATAATTGGGCAACATGATATGTTTTTCTACCCCTCTATCAATTTGTAATCTCTCAGGAAAACGAGGTGTAGAAGTAGATACTGGTTGCTCAATGATAGGAGTTGTGTTCATTGATTCTTTTTGTTTTTATTTTTCAATGTTTTGGTTTTGGAGGGATGTTCCCTCAAAAATTTTATTGAATTTTAGAGAATCTTCCTCAGAAGTGTCTTGTTCTTGAATAAATACAGAAGGTCTTTCCTTTTCTAATATCCTACCAGATCTTAGTTGAACATCATTAAGATCTAGTGGAGTAATCATGTAAGTTGGAAATTATTGTCTTTCTACCATGTAAGAATTCTAAGGGTTTTTATTGTTGGGGTTTGGTAATGGTTGGGTAGGTAGCTGATTTGGTTTCTGCTGAAATGGTAGTAAGAGTTGAGGATTTTGACTTTGTTTGTGGAGGTTGTTGTGGAAATGGAAATGGAAGTTGAGGGTTCTGATTTTGAAGTTGTGGTTGCTGATTTTGTTGGGGAGGATAATTCTGATAGGATGGAGGATATTGATAATATTGAGAAAATCTCCCATAAATATTTTGTACCCCTTGTGCCCACGATTGGGATTGATACTGAGATTGAGGTTGAGGATAAGGTTACTACCAAGAATTTTAGTTTGGTCAGGGCTGAAGATACATTGGATTGTTAAATCCTTGATTTTGTGGCCCCTGCCAAGGTCTTATTGTAACAAAACAAAGAGATTCTACAGAATTTGGGGTTGTTTCCTCTTGAAAGACAGCCTTAGGACCTAGGATTGAAGGACAACCCTTGGTCTCATGGCTTTCTGAACAAATCATACAATTTTCCATAATTTTTACATCCAAAGGGCATTCCCCTAGAGCATGTTTCTTTCTGCATTTTGGACAAAAAATGGCTAAAGCATCAGCCTCTGTTTTTTTCTTGTTTTGAATTTTAAGGGTGTCTACTTGCTCACTAAGGCTCGCTAGAATGTCAGTTTTAAACTCATCAAGCATAATATTGCCAATTTCTACCCTACCTACAGATCCAGTTGCAGATTTGTTTGCTCTAACAAGCTGAGAGGGATCTCTCGACCCTTTCCCTGTTTTAGATTTCCCTCTTTAGAGATGAACACATAGTTCTCCTATGTCACTCAATGGAAGTTGAGAGATATCTCCCTTCCCCGTCATGTTAAGGATCTCTATCCACTCATCTCTAATGGTCTTTAACAAAAGATCTTTCAAAATTTCATCATCTAAATTGTTCATCTTTGCTCTTTTCAAATTATAGTTGAATCTCTCAATCAATCTTTTAATTTTTCATCCTCTCTTTGCATCATTTTGAACACCTCATCTTTATGATTGGTAGGCATACAATAATCCAAGTATCTATCCAAAAATGCATGTTTCATGTCATTCCACGTTCTAATGGATTGAGTGACTAACCCCATGAACCATTTCAAAGCAGCCCCTTTTAGTGTTGAAGGAAACAATTTGAGTTTTTGAGAGTCTTCTAGATAGTAATAAGTTCTACACAAGACTTCAAACTCAAACAAAAATGTTTCAGGGTCCTCACTTCTCAACCCATAGAAGTTTGGGAGGATAGATGGTGAGATATTTTTCATTGTGGTATGTGTTTTCTCATCCACTATACGGAATCCAAAAGAGTTAAGTATTTCCCTATTTTTTCTGTGTTATAGACAATTTTGTGCCTTGCAGCATCAGGCATGAATTGTCAATAATCCAAGGGATCCAAAGTCCCTAAACATGCTGTTCCTACCCCTAGAGGAACAAGGTCAGCAAACCAACAGCTCTCAGATCAGTTCTCCACCTGAAAACACTCAAAAACAAGCAATCCTGAAATCAAAGCAGGTGCTCCACTAGGCTTCTGCGTTGAAACTCAACTCCTCCATGGTGTACCTGCATTGCAAAGTAGGTAGAACAAAGGCCACCTGCGCTGAGCGAGATGGGACAAGTGGCACACTGAGTCATTGCTCTGGAATCTTCCAAAAATGACACTTGGATCAGGGATTTCGCCTTGTGATGAGTCAGAGGCTCTGTTTCTCCAAGTGGAAGCAAAGTTCTCCAAGTGGACTCAAGAACTGAAGATCAACTGAAGAGAGAGAGGACACAAGGCAGCTACACATCAGTTGCAAGCTGACTCATCCTTTCTCAATTCATCTATATATTGAGCTCTCTCCTATGAGCTCAGGAGGCTGGAATTTTGTGTAAAGTAATGATATGTTGTTGGTTTCACTATAGAACTATTGGGTGATTGCTTGAAGGAGGTGAAGAGGAGAAATTCTTTCTGCTGGGAGGTGTTGCTGGATTGGGGCCTTCAATGGTTGTAACCTTCTCAGAACTTTACTTCTTCCATTAATAAAAGCTATTGAGGTTCTTCTATATGCATTTGTTTCAATGATGTATTGTGATGATTGTATATTTGATTTATGCTAATCCTTGAATCAGTTATGAATGCACGCTTCTTGTAGTTTCCTTCTTTGTTATTTTGCAGGATCTCATTGTAGCTGGGCCAGCAAAAGAGCAAATAGCTAGGAGCAAGCAACAAAGAGAAGAGATTGGAGCAAATATTAAGCGCAAGGCAACGGTTAGTGCATTTCTTCATTCTCTCTTGCTTTCATAAAGAAGTAAACCTTAAGTAGTTTTGTTTACAGTTGTTGCTGAGGTACTATCACCCTTAGAGTGGGATAGGGTCATCCGAATCGGATACTTTTCCCTACAACAAACTGGCGACTCCGCTGGGGATCGTATCTGTTTGATTGTTTGTAGTATTTTGCTATTCATTTCCTGAACAAAAGAGTACCAAATCGAAAAGCTTTTGACTATATCAAAAGCGAAGTAGAGGGCAGCTACTCTAGCTCATTTCTGAGCTTGTTCATGATTTGAAGAGCTGATCTACAAGGATCCTTGTAAGCTCTTAGTGATAGCTTTTCATCTTCCTTGTCATCCCTTAGTGTTTGCTTGACTGATAGCTTCTGATTTGAGCAAAAACTGTGAATTTTTGAGAAAATTGTGACCCGGAAACTGTGAAAACGCAACTCTCGTTTTCCAAAGCAGGTAGTACACAGGCTACCTGCTTTGCAACGCAGGTCCCGAAGGGGCTACCTGTGCTGAGAGCCAGACTGGCTGTGCAACACCTGCGTTGGCCCAATTTTGCCTTGTGCATTTGGGGTTTCCTCCCTTTTTCTTGCCTGTTTTCACTATAGATTTTGCAGCCAGTTACCAGTCTTGTACCTATTCTGAAACCAACCTTACTTGCCATCATTCCGCCTCTGTTATATAACGAAATTGTATTTTTTCTTTTGTATTTCTTACATCATTTACAATTTCCCATAACGAAAGTGAACTAGTCTTGCTTTGGCATCTTAGATCTGAACCTGTGTTAGGCATTTTGCCGGTCTAAAGAGTTAGCTTGTTTGCTGTCCATAGCTGATTAGTCTTTTTACTTTCATCATTATGGTTTGATTTCATGTATTTCCAGTGATTAAACAAGTAAATCTTAAGGTGTCTTTTGATTTTGGACAAGCTTGTTTGTTTTCGCTTTAAATCGAAATCAAAGTTATATAACAACTTTCTTTTTGTAATACATCAACATTAAGAAAGGGAAAAGAAAATACATGCATTGTGCATTTTGCATTTGACTGTTTGCATGCTGATTTAGGAAACTTTGCATTAGTGTGTGCTCTATGATCTGTGTGAAAAGATTTGCCTTTCTTCTCCTCAGTAGTTAAGATTTTCAAAGTTGAAAGATTGAAAAGTTTGCTTCTCATCTTAGACTGCATTCAGGAATTTGTTACATACATCTCGTGGTGATCCTTAAAGGCAAACTGCTAAGCAAGATCAACATTAAAATAAATTCAATTTACATAACAACGCTTTGTAACATAACGCAAACACATAGAGGTCTAGGTAGAGACGTGTTCCGGCGTCGTTAAACGTAGTGACTGTCGATCTCTACGAAGGTGGGTGATTCCTCCTGAGAGTCGGTGGCACTAATACGGACTTGTGTTCCCACGTACCGTCGCGTATATATTGGGAGACCCCTATAGGAACAAAGCCTTTATCCATAGGAAGCCGTGTCGGCCGCCTTACTGATCGCGATGCAGTGAACACAGCATTCATGAAGATCGACCACCCGTACCGTAAAACGTATTCTGTGGTTTCGCGAAAAGTTTGGCACACCCTCTGCCTAGAACTCCAGAGCAGTTTCTTTTGGCCTTTTTCAAACTCTATAACTGAAAAAGTCCATCCGAGCATTTGTCACTTCGGGCTCGTTAAAACATCGAAGGGGACTAGAGTCATCTTTAGCTTTTTCTCGACTCTTAAAACATGAAAAAGCAAAGTTGTGTCTAAAGCGTCGCTAATAAAATTTATTTTAAATGGAACATAATCACCTCTTATTCCCGCGTTGATCTTTCAGTTGAAAAGTATGGAGCCCACCAACCAAGGAAGTCACCTTGGTGGAAGTCCCAGTCCCTTCTCCTCTTGGGGAGATGTTGGTGCGCCCCATATGGCCACATTGTCACTTCCAGGATTGACAATTGGCCTACCTGTATGGCTCTTTTCAACTAATGTAGTTCAGACCACCACAAATCCTGAGCAGTCGAATCAACAGTCAGACTAGTCTAGAGCTGCCCACCAGCCTTCCACTTCTTACAATTCTTCCTCTGATCCTTCATCTTCACAAGGTAGAGCCGGCAGAAGTCAGCCTCCCATGGAGAAGAAGGAAAAGAAGAAGAGAGAAAAGAAGCAGAAGGGGCCTATGGCGAAGGCGACTGGGGGCAAGCAAAAGACATCTGACAAAAATCCACACACTGCACCGACCGGGCCTAAATTACCATGTGTCATTTGCAAAGGGACCCACTTCCACCATGATTGTCCTTGTATTCCCCGGATACTAAGGGACTGGTCCCCCAGGTTGCACAATCCGGTAGCATCAACCTCTGGTAGTCATGTTGATTGCAGTCCGTCAACTAGCGAGAGTGAAGGACGAAAAGGGAGACCAAGATCACCCTGCATGCTGTGTGAAGGCGATCACGCCATCCACCGTTGTCCATTCTTAGATGAGGCAAAGAGAGTTTTGGAAGATCGTCTGGTTTCACCGTTACGACTTCCTCCTGGATACCAAAAACTCGCGCCAAGTCCCTCGATAGTTGAAAATCCAGCTGGCCCGCTCAAGTGGTCAGCTGAAGTGTCGGTCATTGAGAATGAACCTGCTGAATCCAGACCAGACGAAAGTCTAAAGGTCGAAACGACAGTTGACCCGGTTCTTCCTTCAGAGGTTTCATCCTCAAATGACTCCGTCATTGAAGACTCATCTTCAAATGACACCCTCACTGAAGAGAATAAGGATGACACCGTCCAGATTCTTTTCATCAACACAGACTCTGATGAGCATCAAGGCAATGCGCCCATTCCTTTATCGCAGGAAGGAACATCGTCAGGGTCGTATCCGGCTGTGTATTCGGTCCCACCACCAAGCAACCTGGTTGTGTCCTTTGATTGGAACCAACTAGGCAGACCCCAGTTACCAGCCAATATACCATTCAGAATCATTGTCCAAATCTATAGAATGGTAATGGCTGGAACTATCATTGATGAAGGGGCATCTGTGAGTATCCTTTCCTCTATTGCTTGGAAAGCACTGGGTTCCCCGGCGCTTTTACCTGAGATGAGAAATCTATCAGGTTTTGATAAAGGAACCAGTCGCCCTTTAGGGATCCTCCCCAATGTTCTGATTACATTGAGGAAGAAGACAGTTCATATGAACGTCATGGTCGTCCAAGGACCCTTGGATTATAACCTACTCCTTGGACGGGACTATATATATTGCATGGGAGCTATAGTCTCCTCACTCTTTAGAGTAATGTGTTTCCCACACGAAGGAAAGATGGTCAAGCTCATAGACCAACTTTCATTTCCGGGATCTCGCATCGCAAATAGTCAAATACCATCCCTGAATGGCTTATTCACTCAAGAAATGCCTCCACCCCCGGCTCTACTTCCCGATGAATGCGAGTGATTCGGAAAGATATAACTGGGACCCAGGGGGCATGCACCCTGGCCTGCCTTGGGCAGAGGAAACCTTGGGTATAAAGTTAATCTCCACAGAAGAATGGGACTAGTCCGTACCCCGTCCGAAAGAAGGAAGAGAGGGTTGTTCTAGGATAAAGTTCTTTTGTCAAAGTTATGTGAGTGAGATAATCAGCTTCTCGCTCCCCTTGTCTAGGTAAGTAGGATACCGAGGAAGGGGACCATTTGCGGCAGCAAGTAGCCACCATCTTTGAAGGCAAGCCTCACCCATTAAAACATATGTTTTGAAGGATAAGTAGCGGCAGCCTCCAAAGAAAGAGATGAAATTGCTGCAACAAGTGGTCACCGTCTTTAGTAACCTAGTGATAGACATCGCCAGAAAAAGGGGTTTAGTTTGCGGCAGCGAACATAACTATTTTTCGGATAATAAGTAAGAGGCAGGCCTCCCTCCGTAACACCAATGTTTTATCTGTTGCGATCTTGCAAAAACCTAAAAGTGAACTGATGGGAAGACAAGTACCGTCGGCACCGAAAAATAACGAGAAGACAAGTATCGTTAAAAATATAGCAAGACGACAAGTAGAAAAACGGAGGTGGGATAGAGGAGGGGTAGCCTTGAAATTATATTTTATACCTGGGGGCATGCAAACCTTTTGGAGTGCAAGCAAAGAGCAGTTATTTATCTGTTTTTTGGATTAGTCGTTTCCGAACTTGCATGAAGAAAGGATGTGGGGCAAAAGTTAAAACTTGCCAAATAGGAGCATAGCTTCGTGAGATAAAGCTCCTTAAAAAATAGCTATCTCACCTGAGGCGTTTCTTGTATTATGACTGGTATAATCGAGCAGTTTGAGCACACAGTTCATGCTCGTTAAAAAATAAACGCAAGATCCGAGCAGTTTTAGCACATAGTTCATGCTCGTTAAAAAATAAACATAAGTTGTGAGCAATCTTCCCCTAGAGTTCAAGCTCACCCAGAAAAAATGAACCGGTAAATAACCTTGGTAAATGTAACCTTTGACAGCCATATTAAAGCCCTTGGTCGTGTTCTTGCAGTCTCACCTCCATCCATTCATTTGGCCAATCGTTCATCTCCATATGTTTGTTTACCCATTTTGAGGAACAGCTGCGAAGAGTGATTTCACTAAGCCATCCTTGTGACACTGCCGTGATTGGAATATTCCAACCTGTACCTGGAATCTGCTGCTGCCCTGTTCATCACTCGTTCCTCGAAAGACGAGTCGTCTTTAAGCTCTTTTCACTGACTCGTAAAATATGAAAAGATTGCCGAGTTTTGGCCTTCCAGCTCGTTAAAGCGACCGGAAAAGCTATCCCTCCTCTAGATTTTAATCTTTTTGGACCTGAGGGATTATTGCACAAAAAGATCGAGCGCTTGTTTTGTTCGGCTCGTTAAAGCAATCGAAAATTCATCCCTTCTGTATTGTTTTATACTTTTTCGGACTGAAGGGATTAGATGACGAAAAAGGAATTTTGGAGTTGACTTTACGTACCTTTTCAGACTCTCTAAAAATGAAAAGGACCGAGTTATCCTTGTCGTTAGACTCGTTAAATTCATTAAATAGCGACAAACTTGTCCTTAGACGAGAACGAGTTTCCCTATCGCTAGGCTCATTAAAACATAGCGATGGGCTTGCCCGAAGGGCAGGTTATAGAACAAGCATATGTTATCCTCCTCAAGCTTGACAAAAATAAAGAGGTACTGGTCAGCAATGACTGGGGAAAAATTGGGAGAACCTCACAGCTTTAATGGTAGCAAGTCACTCTTGAACATGACACTTTGTCCTCCGTACCACCTCGGGTTGGGTTGGTTCATTCGCCGGTCTCATCACCATGGTCCTCGCCACACCATCCACATTTGGGGTAATGCTACCGATCCATCACATCAGTGTCGTTATATGTTCAAGAGAAGTTGTTCTGCAAAGAGTCAACCGTGTCCCATCCACTACCATACATTGTCCTTCATCCATTTCATGACCGCCACCCTGAATCATACATCACAGTTTGTTTTCACCTCATCACAATCATTAGCTCCGTTCTGGGTCACTGATGTGGGATTCATTAAGGACCTCCTTTGACGGATCGCTCCTTGTCGACATCAGCTCATTATCCAAGGAGTTGATCTAGGAACAACCCCTTCAGTACTTTGAAGCTTGCATGCCTCAATGGCAAGTTTCTCACTTCCGGCGACAGGTATACATCAATGACCTTCGACCAGAAGATTTTGCATGGTGGTCGACACCAATTCCTTTATTCCCACCATGTGAATTGTACTGTTGTACCTTGAGGGTCATCATCCTTATCGGTGATTCCTCTCGCGCTTGTTAACGGTTTACATCATTGACCGATAATCAAGCGATGTCTTTCCATGTTCGACTTCAAGAAATTCTCACATGGATCGACTTGTACATCGAGTGAAGATCGGAAGAGATTGAAGACCCCGGATCTAGTTTCATCCATCCGGGCTGCGATATATATTCAGGATATAAAGACATTTGATGTGTACATCATTGCAGCAGATGATCATCCTTCTCAAAGGATGATAATTTCAGCAGAGAATTATCAGTCTACCATCAGACGATCGTCTGTTCTATGTACCAAAATGAATTTATAAAGCTGAGCATGGGAATGCCCACCTCAGCTAGATCATGAAAAAGTATGAAAAATAATGTATTGTATTGTATCTTATTACAGGACAATTCTCAGCAGATTGAATGAAATTCGGATCCTCCTAATAAAGCATTTCACCCGATAAACGACCTCATACTTTAGGGGGCATCTGTTATAGACAATTTTGTGCCTTGCAGCATCAGGCATGAATTGTCAATAATCCAAGGGATCCAAAGTCCCTAAACATGATGTTCCTACCCCTAGAGGAACAAGGTCAGCAAACCAACAGCTCTCAGATCAGTTCTCCACCTAAAAACACTCAAAAACAAGCAATCCTGAAATCAAAGCAGGTGCTCCACTAGGCTTCTACGCTGAAACTCAACTCCTCCATGGTGTACCTGTGTTGCAAAGCAGGTAGAACAAAGGCCACCTGCGCTAAGTGAGATGGGACAAGTGGCACACTGAGTCATTGCTCTGGAATCTTCCAAAAATGACACTTGGATCAAGGATTTCGCCTTGTGATGAGTCAGAGGCTCTGTTTCTCCAAGTGGAAGCAAAGTTCTCCAAGTGGACTCAAGAACTGAAGATCAACTGAAGAGAGAGAGGACACAAGGCAGCTACACATCAGTTGCAAGTTGACTCATCCTTTCTCAATTCATCTATATATTGAGCTCTCTCCTATGAGCTCAGGAGGCTGGAATTTTGTGTAAAGTAATGATATGCTGTTGGTTTCACTATAGAACTATTGGGTGATTGCTTGAAGGAGGTGAAGAGGAGAAATTCTTTCTGCTGGGAGGTGTTGCTGGATTGGGGCCTTCAATGGTTGTAACCTTCTCAGAACTTTACTTCTTCCATTAATAAAAGCTATTGAGGTTCTTCTATATGCATTTGTTTCAATGATGTATTGTGATGATTGTATATTTGATTTATGCTAATCCTTGAATCAATTATGAATGCACGCTTCTTGTAGTTTCCTTCTTTGTTATTTTGCAGGATCTCATTGTAGCTGGGCCAGCAAAAGAGCAAATAGCTAGGAGCAAGCAGCAAAGAGAAGAGATTGGAGCAAATATTAAGCGCAAGGCAACGGTTAGTGCATTTCTTCATTCTCTCTTGCTTTCATAAAGAAGTAAACCTTAAGTAGTTTTGTTTACAGTTGTTGCTGAGGTACTATCACCCTTAGAGTGGGATAGGGTCATCCGAATCAGATACTTTTCCCTACAACATTCTGCCTCCTCCATTATTACCTCTACCTCCTCCATTATTTCCTCTACCTCTCCCTCTACCCCCTCCTCCAGATAGTGAGAATTCTCCATCTTCTTCTTTTTCCATTATAGTTTCTTCAAAGTCAGTATAGGGCTTAACCTTCAAGGTTATTCCCTCCTCCTCTGGTTCTTCTATTATTGGACTATGGGAGAGAGTTTCTACTTTTTCTTCCTCACCATGTATTCCTAATTCTTCAACCACAATAGGCTCTCCTGTGGAGGTGAAAAAGGTTATCCCTACTGTTGGAGATTCAAAAATTTGCTCTCCTAGAACTTTTTTGGTAGATGAAGTAGGAGAATCTCCTTATTGAGTTTCTACCCCTTGGATTCCAGGAATCCTATGGCTGGGAGTATGAGTCTGGGATGGAGGTGTGTCTTTTCTAACTCTTGGTGGAGTAAGTGGAGTTGTGGGAATTGAACTTCTGCCCCTAGCTATAAATCCACCCCGGAGTCTCTTTCTCTATGTATGTCATTGTTTTGTTTTGTTGCTTTTTTTTTTTTTGAATGTAAGAGATAAGGCTACCTAGTTACACCTCCCTGACAATGGTGCCAAAATGTTTGGTCAATTTAGTGTCCTAAATTGCTGTACATAGATTATAAATCTGGGTATTGTAAACTGATGAAGTGTAGTGCACTATATGTGCTAGATGACCCTTCTTACTTCAATGTTTTTGAGTTTTATGTTCTTTTGGGGTTTTTGATCCTTTAATCCCTAATGATTTATAGTGTAACTAACAAAATCTTAAATCTAGTTTTTCTAAGAATATAAAGAAATGAAATGAGGACTAAAAGTGCTTTAAGAAAGATTTGGAAGTAAAGTTTAATCAAGAAATGAAAACAGAGTTTCTATTTCTGCTCTTATCATTGTTTCCCAATCATGAACTAAAAGAACTTAAAAGTGAAATTGCAACTACTCTCTAATCAATTATAGAAACAAGGCTAAATGAAATACTAAAACTGAAAGTGAAATTACAACTATCTATTATGGAAACCAAACTAAAACGAAATACTGAAACTTAAAGTGAGATTACAACTACTGTTTAGTCTATTGCAGAAATAAAACTTGATGAAAAACTGAAATTGAAATTGCAACAAAACTAAATGAGATACTTAGTTACTCTGCCTCTCAATTTTGGAAGACAAACCTCCTTGGGATGAAATTTTGAGAAATTTTGTACTTCATTATTATAAGAGAAAATAAATGCAAAAATGCAGAAAAGACTCATTGCATGAATGAAGTATTCAACCAATTAGTTTGAGATGAGTTATCAATTAGAAGGGCTTTTTAGAAACATTCATCTACACAATGAGTCACTAAACTATTAATAAAATGGCAAGAACTGTAATGGTATTGATCAGTCTAATTAAAACATAAAGACTAGTGAAACAGTAAATGAAATAAACTACATTACACTACTGCATTTCAACCTCTAACTACTGATAAAAATAGAAAGAAATTAAACAAAAAGAAGTTATTCTGCATTGAAAGAAGCTATTCTGTTTTAGTAAGAAAATGATAAAGACTGCATTATAAACAAGTTTAGTATGGAAATGATTATGAACATTGTGAAATAAATGGTGAATTGACAATTTAACTATAGAAGAAAAAATAAAATGAAATGAAACCTTAGTCAGTGCAGGGTCCCTCTCCAACTACTCAGGTTATGCGTACTCAATCAAAACTCCAAAAACACTTTCAGATATCCATAAAACACACAGTCTTCATATTAAAAATGGAGAATGAGTTTTTCAAAATTATAGAATGGTAGTCTGAGCTTAATACATGAGCAAATTTGAATTGGTTCTGCATTCTTTACACAAGTATCTATAAAGAAATTATACAACTGTTTATGGAGAAAAATAATCTACATCTAAAAACACATAGCAGACAGGCACACAAAATTCTCTTCCTTGGTTGTTGGAGACATAAATCTAAGGTGATGGTTGTTGGATTTGGTTGCATAGATGGTTGTTGGATTCAGTGGGTTCAGGAAGTTGTTTTTTGAATCCCATCACTGTGGAACGTGTACAAAATAGAGTCCTATTTGCCTTTGGTCTCTACCTTTGACTTCTCCATTGACCAGAGTCTTGAGTTGGTTTCTTTATCGATTTGGGCTGGTTGACTAGGATAGGATCCATGTCATGACCATTCCAGAGATGCCCATGTAGCAGTTTTCCTTGTTTGACACGTGTAACCTTTCGAGGCATGAAGATAACTATGTAACAACCGATTAGCTACAGAATAGGCTACGTTCCATAGCTAAAAGACAAAAACTTATTCAAACAGCGAAACATAAAAGCATAACATGTAAATCACTAAAATGTTCTCCTTAAGGCAATGTATACTAGTTATTGATGATAGGGATGCATTTTCTTCATGGTAAAACAAAGAAAAGGGAGGGGAAAAGTTGCTAAGGAAAGAGTAGTTTTGAGGCTCAACACATCTTACCATAACAAATTAGTTGATGATCAGAATAAGAATAGGAGAATGTTTAGTATGGACATAAGAGGATAATGATCCAATGAATTTTCTTTGGTGATGTTAATAGAATTGCATAAAACAGCATGTAAAACTATAAATGAAACACTTTAAGAAGAAGCAACACATAAAAGAGACCATAAAGACAATGCACCGATATTTAATAATGGAGTTCACACATAGTGTTTGAGCTACATCTCTATGCCCAACTTCAAAGTGGAGAGGCCTCTATATTATCTCAACAAATTGAAGGGAATGTACATGGGAAATATATAATTATACCTCACTTTTGGAAGTGACATGGAAATGGGCTGCTTAAATCCCAAATATTATTACACTAGTGAAATCCCTGTGACATTCTATGTAAAATGAGTATAAACTTTGTTGAGCTCTAACACCGTCAATTCTGGACCATCTCAAAATCTCCAATATTCCTCAATAGAAAGAATTTTATAGGAATATTATTGAGAATATTATAAGGAATATATAGTGGGAATATTCCCCTGAAAATTCATGCCCATGTATGGTTCCTACTTAGCCATTGGCCTTCCCTCCTAGTTCCTGTCATTCTTCACTTACCTTCGACTCTCCCGTGGCTGCACAACACCAAATGTTTGCAAGTTGAAATATAATAGACCTGATGGATTAAAAAAAACGTCCTGGATAGGTTGTTGGTTGGCGACAATGTTTATGGTGTTGGTGGTTGGCACAAACCTGTGACCCTATTTTTTACATTAAAATAATACAAAACTACTACCAAGTTTGGTGTCACTACTTCCAAAATTTACGGTTGTGCCAAGTTCAGTGGAAATACTATAATTACTATACTTCCACTAAGATCAACACCCAACAACTAAATTTTGGTCATACTTCCAACTTTGAGGAGAGGACCACTGAAATTTGTCGAATGTTAAGTTCGACTAGAACTTTGACTGTCTATAACTTTTGTATACAAAATGAAATTGAGGAGTCATTTGCACCATTGAAATCATCTCGATGAGATATTACACTTGAAGTTGATTTCACTGATATTTGAGGACTTCATTTTTTAGGCTATTTGGGATCCTCTTGGATCATTCGCCCCGACTGAGAAGCTTTTGGGACTAAAAAAGCCTTATAATTCAACAAGTTGGTGAAGGAATTGCGCTGTAAATTTTTCTTTTTCAATCCATCGTGCTTTGCGAGGATTCATTCCTTTGAAACCCACTTGAATATACTACACATATCCTCTTCATGAAGTCCTAGTTATTCTCTCTAAGATGATAACTTTGGGAAACTTGTCTAATTTTTCTGGAGAAAAATTATTCATTGATGAAACTTGAATACTCTAACACACTTGTCCCAGATTTATTTCGTTTTACAAGCTCCCCAAGGTAAATGTGTGGTGAGTACTACTATGTCATGACCCAACCTCTAAGTTCTAGTTATGGAAGTGGATCTCAGAGAGTTGCAAACAACCAGAAGTGCTCAATTCGTAAGCCGAAACACATTTTCACTGACCTAACACCCCAATTACATGCACAACGAGGCTATAGTGTGGTTACAGGCCTCCAACCACACGCATAGGCCTACTTCCACATGGTTATGGCCTAGATTCCCTTGTTTTGTGCTAACGATATCGAGATTTAAGCCACCTTTCCATGTTATCCTCCATACCACTACCCACAACTTCTTGTATCTTTCTAGAATTATATTAATCATTAAGGAAATATTAAACATTAAAACTTGAAACTAGAACTTGACCTAGACTTCCTGGAACACACTAGAAATTTTGCCAAACATATGGTAAACATGTGAGTTACAAATCATGAGTGAATACCAAATCGTAAGTTAGTGAAATTCATTTGATAATCACCAAGAAGGTCTAATTCCCTCTCAAGTAGCTGCAACAACATGTTATATCACATGCATTCATCAACCATTCAATTTCTTATTAGATCATGAATAATAGCCACAACTACTGTAGATCATAGAATCATGTTTATAACCATCATGTAACTAGAATATTAGCCATGAAAAAACAACCATAAAATCAACATAATAACAAGTACAAGTGCTTATAAATCACAATATGAAAGTAGCTTTTATTAATGTATGAAAATTCCAACCAAGTCGGGGACTTCTATAGTACCACCTCCCAATAATTGAGCTAAACCAAATCTTTCTTTCATTGAATCAACTTCATGCCATATTCTAAGCATGAATGTGCTATCTCATGGGATAAATCAAGCCATAATCAACCATAGGCTCCATAGGTTAAACCACCTCCACCTTCAAACTACCATGATCTCACCTAAGCCAATCCCGAGATCACAAAACCAAATCAAGATTAGATGCCTCATAATTCCTTCACCATACCTTGATAAAATTTCCTATTTCAACCCACCTATCAAGGGCTTCCTAGAGAAAAACATCTCCAACCCCAACCCTTGGGAATTTTTGTAGGGTAGTGTTATATTATTTCTACGACTAATCTGTGTAGTGAACCAGGGTGTTAGAGGGGGGGTGGAGCCTCCCTTTCATTGCACTGATTGTGAAATGGGGGGGGGTCGCGAGGGGGCGGCAGCCCCCCATGTCTGCGGGGTTTGAGGGGGGCAGGCAGTGGGGCAGCGCCCCAAGAAAATTTCTTTTTGGACCCTATATTAGGTTCGGCAGACCTACCTATGGTTTTTCGTCCATGGTTTTGGAAGCGAAGCTTTTCGGTCCATGGTATTGGATGCCTCAACAGGTATAAATATGTATTGTAACATTGAAGGAACATAATAAAAAATCAAGCTGGTAGTCCCGGTTTTGGGATCTAGGGGAAAATTTCTATATATATATGTGTGTGTGTGTGTGTTTTATGTGTTATGCTCTCGGATTGTTTATTTTCTGTGTTTTAGAATTCATATGCAGGTAATCTCTGTATGGGGTTAAAACCTACATTTGGTAACAGAGCTATTTTGGTTTCAAGGGGATGCCTCTATTGCTGAGGGGTTTCGCTCGGACCTATGGTAGACCCTGTTCAGTGGAAGATCTGCGAGATCGATTCTGTTGGTGAAAGGAGATGGCGTGTAGTGGCAAGATAGAGATCGAGAAATTTAATGGTTAGAGTTTTGAGTTGTGGAAACTTAAGATGGAGGATCTGTTGGTGGATAAAGATCAGTGGATCATGGTAGATCCAGGTACTAAACCAATGGGAGTGTCCAATTAAGAATAGAAGAAGTTGGATTGGAAGGCAAAGAGCACAATACGATTATGTGTCTCAGATTTAGTATTGTTGAATGTATCAGGGGAAGCTACGACGAAGGCTTTGTGGGACAAGTTAGGGACTTTGTACCAATCTAAGTCTCTGGTGAATAAACTGTTCCTATGGAAAAGGCTATATAACCTGAGGATGAAAGATGGAGACTCGGTGATAGAGCATCTGAATGCATTTAATACTATGGTAAGTCAATTATCATCTATTGATATCAAAATTTCATATGAAGATAAGAGCATTAGTTTGTTGTGTTCTCTTCCAGATTCGTGGGATAGTCTGGTTATTGCAATACGTAGCAATGCAACTGCTTTGTAGTTTGATGAAATAGTCTCAGCCTTGCTGATGGAGGAGATGAGATGGAAAAATATGGAGAGCCAGAATGGTGATGCCTTGCATGTATAAGGATGGTCCCAAAACAGAAACAAAAATAAGTCATCGAGTGGGAGATCTAAATCTAGAGGGAGATCTAAATCTCCAAGTAAACCTGTAAAGGCGGTGTGCTGGAAATGCGGAAAGGAAGGGCACTACAAAAGGGAATGTAAATATAAAGCTCCTGACAAAGGAAAGGCATCTAATGATTCTCCTTCTGCAGAGGCAAAAACCGCCTCAGATGAAGGTGGGGATGTGTACTTGGCTTCTTCAAGTACACAAGTAGATCATGAGGCATGGTTGATTGACTCAGGTGAATCCTTTCACTTCACTCCCCATAGAGAGTGGTTACGCAAGTATGAGAAATATCATGGTGGTGATGTCTTCTTAGGAGATAATAGGAAGGCTAGAATCATTGGTCGTGGAAATGTAAAGTTGAAGTTGCAAGGTGGAAGGGTTAGAACACTTCTGGGTGTTCTGCATATTCCTGCATTCGCCAGAAATTCGATTTCTATAAGCAAGCTGGATGATGCAAGTGTAAAAACAGTGTTCAAGAAGGATACCTGCAAGATGGTTTGAGGAGCACTGGTATTGATCCGTGGAGTTCGGATTGGAACTCTGTACAAGCTGCAAGGTAGCACTGTTGTTGATGGGTGCAACAGTTATGTTGTTCGTGAAAGTGGAGGAGAAAATCTAGTGGTCTCTAGAGGAAAGACCATGTTGTGGCATCGAAGCCTTGGACATATTAGAGAGAAGGGCCTTCGAATACTTCATGGTAAGGGTATGGTAGAAGGTATGAGTAATAGCTCTCTGGATTTTGATTTCTTTGAAAATTATGTATATGGGAAGCAGAATCAGGGGACTTCCCCTTTGGTGGTAAGAGGGCAAAAAAAATATTAGAGATTATGCACAGTGATGTGTTTGGACATGTGAAGGTTCCATCATTGGGTAAGTTTGTTTACTATGTATCATTTATAGATTACTTCTCAAGGAATACATGGATATATTTCCTTAAGAAGAAATCTGAAGTCTTTGACAGGTTTAAAGAATTTAAGGCTCTAGTGGAAAACAAGATAGAGAAGAAGATAAAGGTGCTAAGGACAGATAATGATGGAGAGTTTTGCAGTAATGAATTTGAAGAATTTTGTAAGAAGTGTTGTATAGCATGGCAGAAGACTACTCCATATACACCTCAGCAAAATGGAGTTGCAGAAAGAATGAATAAGACGTTGATGGAAAGGGCAAGAAGCATGCTCAATGGTGCCGGGTTAGGACAAGAATTCTAGGCAGAGGTGATGGAGATAGCATGTTACCTGGTTAGGAGATCACCTTCATCAGCGTTGGAGGATAAAACTCCACAAGAGGTATGTACTAGTAAGAAACCCTCTCTTTCACATCTGAGGGTATTTAGATGTGATGCATATGTACTTCTTCCAAAGGAGAAACGAACCAAGCTGGATAGTAAATCTGAAAAGTGTTTCTTTACTTGGCATAAGGATGGTTTAAAGTGTTATAAGCTTTGGAACCTAGCAACAGGGAAGGTTGTGTACAACCGAGATGTGGTGTTCAAAGAGGTGAAAGATGTTATTAAACATGAAGTCCAACCAAAGGAAACTGAGAAGATAGAGTTTGAGGTAAAGGAGGAAGAATCAGACTCTACAGCAGAGTAGGAACCAGAAGACGAAGAGCCACAAAATTTGGGTATGAGAAGATCAGCTCGAGAAAGAAGACAACCAGAAAGGTATAGTCCATCTGCTTTCTATTCAATTTTTTCTTTATCTATTACTGATGATGATCCTAGAACTGTGAAGGAAGTAATAGATTCAAAGGATGAAAAACTCTGGAAAGAGGCCATGGTTGATGAAATGGAATCTTTGCACAAAAATGAGGCATGGAATCTAGTGGAGTTGTTGGCTGGAAGGAAACCCATTGGCAGCAAATGGGTGTTCAAGAGGAAGACAAATGCAGAAGGAAAGGTGGAGAATCAAAAAGCTTGGTTGGTAGAAAAAGGTTATTTCCAGGTGTCGAGAATTGATTTTGGTGATATTTTTTCTCTTGTTGCCAAGGTAACTTCTGTTAGAGCATTGATTTCTCTCAGGATGAAAAGACAAGGTTCTAGGTCCACATCAAACCATGCTCAGCCTCGTAGCTAGCCCTACGAGGACAGGAGAGGGCTCTCTCCGGGTTGATCTCGGTAAAAGACAAGTGATAGGGCTGGAGATCACTGAAATAAAAGATAATTTAAGGCTAGGTGTGAAGTACAAGGGTTTGGTTTGAGTTTTTTGGGGGTTTTGTGTTGGAAACAGAGAAAGGCAAATTTGGCTCGGGGATGAGGCACAGTTGCTACAGAGTTCTAGGTGGGGCAAGGAAGGAAATCGTTTTGATGCTTTAAAGTGAGTGAATTGATAGATCAGACTGGTGAGGAGCATAGGAGAGAAAGAGAGTCTCAAGAATTCTCCTTAAATAGATGAAAACATGGAAATTTAAAAAATTGAAAGGCAAAGCATAGAAGTTAATGGATTCTACCTTAATCACTCATTTGTTAAAATTCAAAAGAAGAGACGGGAAAATGATACACATAACACTAATGAACTTACAATTTACTTAGAGAAGAACACCATCAAAACATAAAGCCACATGGATCCCAAACAATGCTGCAAAACCCTGGTCTTTCCTTAGCCAAAAATGTAGAGATAGAATGTACAATGATATGCCAAAGCAATCCCAAGTGTCCACCCCTGAAAATGACTTAGGAATTACATGATATAGACTAGCCCAACCCATTCCCTTGCCTTTAGGGGTCGAGCTCATCATTCTAGGAGCTGTTTCAACCAATTCTAAACAAAGCACTAAAATCTAGGCAATCAAAACAACTTGCCTCTATAAGGTAGGAAACTGATTCATTCATTAAATTTTCACTTTTTAGTGAATGAATCCTCTAGAACAAGTAAATAAGTGCCAAAATTACATCATTTTTATCCAATTACATAAATATAGATCAAAAATTACATCAGAAAGCAAAACTAGTCAAACTGGCTGAATTTCTGAGCTGGAAGGTGAAAAATTGAGCAAAAATCCTTTATGTGCCGCGCCAAAATCTGTATGCGTTGCGCCAATTTGAGGCTGAGTTTGAGGCACTTCCGGAAGTCCAAATTGATCCCAAGTGTGCTTGTTGGAAAGCCCCACTTGTCTACTTTCCAACCCAAGAGCAATTTCTGAATTTGGTGCCAATTTACCCCTCCAAATCTTCAACCTCCAAAGACAGCTTCCTGTGTGTCAAAATAGGGGCAGTGAGGTCATTTTTTGAGTGTTTTTGACCTCCTAGGGACTCAAGACTTGCAAAAAATTCTTGTCCATGCACCAGAAGTCATGATTTTTCATGAAAAATCCAAAAATGCAAACATTTTGAAGTTTGGAGCTCCCTAGCAAAAGCGTGCGCCAGGTGGCGCGGCGCACAGGGAGAAAAACCCTGTTTTTTGTACCAAAATTTTCCAAAATGCCAAAAATGCCCCAAATTTCTTGAAATTTTGGCTGGAGCTTCTTAATTAAGTGTTATGCTAGGCTAAAGATGCTTCAGCCAATATCTGAAGATGATCAAGCTCCCTTTGCCTCTTTTGCTTCCTTATTGTCTTCTTCAATTTTGCCTTTAAATTCCTGATTTGTGCCTTGCAGACCTTGCTTCGTGCCATGTAGTGGAAAGCCATGTGTCTCAGAAATGAATGATCCTTATTGGCCTTGTTCAATAGCCTCTCTAATTTCATGTTAACTCTCTCGAGATTAGACTCCCGATCCTCATTAATCTCTTGCTCCAATGACGTGAGCTCAATTCTTCTCCTTTGTGCAGTCTGGCGATTCTCGCGGATGTTCTGTAGCTCCATGATTGGTTGTTGATCTTCAAGCTATTTTTTCCTCTACTCCAAATATTTCATGGTCCACTTAGCTCTCTCCATGTCAAGGGATAAGGCTTCGATCTCTGTTTGCTGCTCCTAGATGATCTCCCTATGTTTGGCACTTTGTGGGCCCGTATCTGTATCATCATCATGAATGAGAATGAAGTCGGTCTCTCTTTCACCTGAAAGCCCCTAATCCTACATTGGCCTCTTGCCTTTATCCTGTACCTATGATGCTAATGAATGAAATGAGGCCCCTTCCACCCCGGGTGGAGATAACACTCGCTTTGTCGCTGCAAACAAATGTCTGGTACCTCTCTGATATGTGATGAATACCGGCACACTAGCGGTCTCATGGCGCCCATACTGATGAGAAGGTCCACCTTCATCTTTAACCTCTGATAATCCCAGTGAAGCTCTAAAGAAGTCACAAGAGATGAAATCATCCCAACTGATGCCCTGTAATTCAAGCTAATGAACCACCAAAATCTTAAAAAGAGCAAAATGATAGACACTATTAAGTTCTTGCTGAGGGGTTTTATGTTGCACAAGTGTGGTCATCCTCTCTATATTCTGGCAAATGAAATACAGAATGTTCATCATCCGTACCCTGGTGAAATGCATGAGCAACCTAATGTGATAAACATAGAGACAAGAGAACCGTCCCTCACAGCTAAAATATTTCATGATCAATTTCATTAGTGGAGCATATTCATCTTTCAGATATCGGAATGGGAACACTCTCTTTAGCTGCCTCAAGAAACCGGCTTTAATGTATGGCTTATAATGCTGCCGGTCAATCTTCTGCTTCTTGTTCCATGGTTCTCCAATATTCGGTATGCTGGTTGCTAATGAGACAGATTCTGGTGTGAGTGTGAAGGTGACACCGGCTAAGATAGCTTGATCTCCATGTAAGTGCAGCTCAAAAAGACGAGCCAACTCATGATGAAATTGAACACTAGCCACCTTTTGAAAAAACTCAAAGCATGACTGATGCTGAAAACAAAACATGGCAAGAGGGCAGGCCTACAATTCTGTAAGGGTGGTAGGTTCTTCTCTAACATGTCTGCCACTTTTATGAGGCCTCTGGGGTGCCTGTTCTTCCAAGGGTGTATCACTTTGGGTTTCCACTTCATAGTCCGATGAATGCTCAGATGCCATGACTGCTGTTTTTCAAACTGCCTTGAAGATGAAAATGTTGTTGTATGAAAACTGTTTAGACTGCTCTTTTAGTAATGTGTGCCAACTCTGCCACCAAAGGGGAAAACCAATGAACAGTGACTGTTAGGAAAGGGAGATAATATCAAGGGATTAGGAATTATTGGGAGAGATTTGTTTGGGAATTATGGGAGGGGGTTTAGTAATTTAGGTATGGGAATAGGTTTTAGGGTTTTTCACATTTGAAAGTTTTGGGAAAGGGAATTTTAGGATAGGGGTTTAGTAAATTTTGGGGATAGGGAAGAATGAAATCTAGGAGAAATGCAATAAGGGAGAAGGGAATGATGGAGAAGTGACCTTGGTAGCAAAATAGTAAATTCTAGAAACCAAAGAAATTTCCTTTGAGGCACGTTTGAAGTAGGGTTTGGATTTGTGCTTCAATCATTAACATCCATAAACCACCATCACTCAGCACAAAAATGGATGAAACATTGAGATGTCGACCCTACTTGGCGAATCCATGCAAATAAATGGCAATTTGGAGAAATTTGAAACGTTTTTGGGCTTTCAGGTGTATGCGTCGCGCCACATACCCAACGCGCCGCGTCGTCCCAGTGCGCTGTACCCATTCAGATTTACACTGGAAATTTTCTTCCAGTGTGCCGCGCCTCTCCAATGCGCTGTGCCACCTACTTTGTGCACCGTGCCGGCCAAATTTCCTCTAAATTTCCCCAAATCGCACACCAACTCAACCAATTTTCTTTGAGTGGATTTCTCCTTGGTCTTGGCATACAACTAACATTGATATTCATGAAAATGTCTTTATAAAGGCATGGATTTAATTTTTGACTCTCCAAGACCCATCTTTATAATGTTTTGGCATTGGCACTTTTTCTATTTTAATACAACTCTATTTTTGAATTTCCTTTTGATTTTTTGACTGAAACAATGAAATTCTTGGCAAATTTTTGCAGGGATAGCTGACATGGAATTTGGCAAAGGAGACCAGGGTTGCGCCTGAAGATTTCAAAAACTAAAAACTTTTGAAAATTATTACAAAGGACAAAATGTTGACTTTTCTTCAAAACAAAGTTTTGAAGAACAGTCATAATCCATCGATATAATGATGAAATTCACGAAATAGAAAACATGTGTAGAACCTCCCTCTGGCCTGCTGGCATTTGAACACTTTAACAACTCAATTTTTGAAACCCTAGACCTATGATTGATATGACTCGTTGCCCATTAAAAGATCAAACATTTACTGTCATGGACTTTAATAAACATCGATGAAAAACCTAAGCCAGCAGGTATAAGACATGAGGGGAATGAATGACAAATCCCTTCCATCAGATTTATGGCATGCTCCTAGCGGAATGCAAGTGATCGAGCAGGATGGGACACGTAAAAATGAAATGCAAAAAGAGTTTTGATCTCTGACGGTGGAATGAAATGACCGACTCTAACATTGGCTCCAATGGGGATGGTAGCTGCTTGGAGGTGCCAAGAATGGCGGACCTCTAGGAGATCTAGACAGCTCCTTCGTCCATTGGGCTATGGAGTCATTATTTCGACAAACAACACAAGACTCTAACTCAATTTATGTGACTCAAACTTGATGCAGAACGACTTGATTATCAAACTGAAATGACTGAAAAACTGACTCGAAAAACTGATCTCAAAACTGAAATCTTTCTTCAGAATTATAGCCTTCACTTCAGGCCCCAGATTGAAGAAAAGATCACAGCACACACTTGCAATGAAACTCAAATAAAATGTTATTTACAATGACAATGATAACAATAGAAATAACTTAGAAAATGTACCGCTTGAGCAGCCGACCATTGACCGACCCTCCGAGACAATCTTCCCTGTTCATCTCCTTCAGAAGAAAGGCATTCTGACCCTAATATGTTGCAATCTTAAAAGTACCTTTCCAGAGATTTTCAAACTTACCGTGCTTGCCCTTTTCCTCATTCCTTGCATCCCACTTTAACACCATATCATCCAACTGAAATGTTTCTTCCTTTGCTTTTCTGTCATAAATCTTTTTAATTCTCTCCGCAACTTGAATGTGTTTTGAAAAACATCTTCCAGTGTCTGCTGCAAGTGGATCATTTGATTTAGTCTTCTCTACATTGGGTCATCTTCACTACTAGCCTCCTGAAAAAGTTTGACTAGCGAAGCTGCAAGAGAGGTAGGGAAAACAGTATCAACTCCATAAACTAGCTCAAAGGGGGACATACCAATGGATTTCTTCTGACTCACTCGATCTACCAAAAGTGCATGAACCAACTTCTTATGCCAACTTTTCTTGTTTATTTCCAGCATCTTCTTAATGATATTAACCAAATATTTGTTGGAAGACTCCACCAATCCATTGCCTTGTGGATGATAGGCAGTTGAGTGCCCCAAAGTAATGTGATATTTATTACAAAACACAACCATCCTTTTTGACTTGAAAGCTGCTGCGTTATCAATGATTAACTTACTCTGGAAACCAAAATGAAACAAAATATTATTCTCAATGAATGAAATTATTACCGCATCCGTATCTTGCCTGGTGGGAATTGCTTCGATCCACTTCGTGAAATAATCTGTCACCGTGAGGATCCATCGATGCTGACCTGAAAAAGCAGGATGAATTTCACCAATGAAATCCAATCCCCACTATTGAAAAGGAGCACTCACCTCAATGGGTTTAAGCGGCAAAGGCTGTAATTTCTGCTTTCCTTCAAAAATCTGATAGTTATGACAGCTCTTGATAGTCTTGAACACATCAGCAAACAATGTCAGCCAATAGTATTCGGCTCTCAAAATTTTATTTGCCGTTGTTTTCCAAAAAAGGTGACCTCCACAATCTCCTTTATGGAAATCCTTCATGACCTGCTTCGCTTCTTCTTCCACCAAACAATTTAACAAAACGCCACCGTGATCTTTCCAATAAAGTGCAGAATTCAAAATACAAAACTTAGCAGCCTTTAACTTAAGAGTTCTAGCTTTGTTTCTAGGCATACCACTCGGCGTGGACAAATTTTGAAGTGCATATATGATATCTGAATAACATGGAGAAAGAACAAAGATTTCAGCTACCTGAATGGACAAACTTTCCTCATTCTCATCGAACATAGTAGCAATCAAATTTATGTCTAAGAAGTGCAAATTTGATTCAGCCATTAAATTTGCCAATCCTTATCCTTTAACAAGCTTTGTGGGCCTTATCTCCACATCATACTCCAGCAAAGCTGCAATCCACTTGCCACGTCTTCCTTCAGGATTTGTCTTGTCCAAAACATCTTTGACAACAGCGTTAGGAACATAAGCTAAAATATGGGAATGTAGAATATACATGGAGAAATATTTCAGTGCTTTTACAAGTGCTAGAGCTTGCTTCTCAATAATGTTGTATTTCAAAGCAGCATCTCTTATAGTCCGGCTGAAGAAAGCAATGGGTCTTTCATGCTCATCTTTTTTCTGCATTAATACAACTGCCATAGTATGCTCCGAAGAAAATGAAAACAATATAGAATCCTGAGTATAATCCGGGCTGATTAGAACCTTGGCTGAAGAAAGAGCCAATTTCACTAAATTGAAATATTTTACAGCCTCTTCTGTCCATGTCACTTGGCTGCCCTTCTTAAGCATGTTTGTAATCTCCCTTAGATGTTCAGCAAGATTAGGAACAAAGCGGCACAGAAAATTCATCTTACCATTAAACGATTGAATCTCCTTCTTATTCTGGGGCAGGTCAATTTACTGAATCGCTTCCACACGTGCTGGATCAATACGGATGCCATCCTTTGAGATAATGTGCCCAAGTAATTTGCCTTCATCCATGGCAAACAAGCTCTTCTTAGGATTCAGCGGCACACCATATTTTCTGCACTTTTGAAAGACAATTTTTAAATGATACAAGTTTTCTTCATCTGATTTGGAAAACACGGTCAAATCCTCAAGGTACACAACTAAGAAGACATCCTTCTCATTTGTGAAAGTCAAGTCCATTGCCCACCGAAAAGTGGCACCCGCATTATTCAAATCGAAAGGAATTTTAGAGTAATGAAAAGTCCCCCACGGAGTGGTGAACGTTGTTTTGTCTCGGTCATCTTCATGGACTAAAATTTGGTTATATCTGGAATAACCATCGAGTAGTGACATGTGAGATGCTCCAACTACTTGCTGAAGTATGTGATCCATTTTTGGCAGCAGATAATTATCTTTCAATGAAACTTTGTTGAGGTTCCGAAAATCAATGCACAAATGAATCTCACCTGTCTTCTTTCGTACAGACACCAAATTAGATATCCAATCAGAAAAATGGATGGGAACAATGATTCTTGATTTGTACAATCAATTGATCTCCTTCTCAATTGATGGCAACAATTTTGGATTAAGCCTTCTTAACTTCTGTCTGAAAGGTTTCTGATTAGGCTTAATAGGAATTGGGTGTTGAATTATATTGGTATCATATGTTTTCAAATCAGAATAGTCCCAAGCAAACACATCAAAAAAGGATGACAACAAACTGATATATTTGGCTTTTACCTTTGGTGGCAATGTTTTGGACAGCTTTACCATCTTCAGATGTTCGGCTATTCCAATATTCACCTCCTCGACTCCCTTCTCTGTTGGCTGCAATGTTGGTTTGCGGGCTATGTCATCACGATCAAAGAGTTCTTCCAAAGGTATCAAGCCTTTAGGAATCACATTATCCTTGAGCTGCAACACTTCCATTTGATTGATCTGCACATCATCTTTACCATCATCATGTTCCACATCAATTGAGGTATCTTTGAACTTACCTTTGTTTTGAAAAAAATCATCAATCTCCTCATCATCTTGGAAAACTTCCCAATATCTCTGATTGTCCGGGTCAGTCAGATGATGTTTCACATGGATTTAAAATTTATTACTTGAATTCATAGGAATCTTCAAATTACTTGCTGCCTTAGCAAGTGCATCAGCAATACTATTTTGAATACGAGGCACACACGTCAAGGTGTAATATGAAAACAACTTCAAAATGTCTAGAACAACATTCCAGTATGCCTGCATTCGAGGATGCTTTGCTTGATATTCACCTTTAACTTGCTTAATCACCAATTCGGAGTCGCCATTTACAGTAATCCTCTTAGCATTCAACTTCCTTAGGATCTTTAGGCTAATAATCAAAGCCTCAAACTCAGCTTCATTTTTTGAGCAATCAAAAGCAAGTTTGTAAGAACATATCTGCACATTACTCGACACTTTATTTGGAGTAGAAAAAGGACTGTGTACCCAAATTCCAATTCCAGCACCATCATTTCCCACTGCTCCATCGAAATCCATAGTCCACAGGCCATCTTCCTCTTCTTCTAAGTGCTGAAACTCTATTTGCTGTATTTTATTTTTTCTGCTTGCTGTCCATTATCCTTTTCTGATCGCTGAATGGTATTGCCCTGTTCTTGATTTTATTTCTTCAAAACTTCTCTAAAATTCTGTGCTATTTCTGGAATATCATTTGTTGCAAAAAGACTCTAAATATTTATGTACATAATTAATCGTATGATTAATTGGTTTCTCCTTGCTTGTAATCATGTATTTCATTTTTTGCTCCCGATAAAGTTTTCTCATTTGACCAGAGACAAGAATCGTTTGTTGGAAATAATACTGAGAGGGGGGGTGAATCAGTATTATCAAGTTCTTTTTAATAAATCTTCCTTATTTATACTTTGAATTATTCTTGTATGTCAGTACCATAAAACAATGAGCATGAACAAGGAAAACAGATAGTCACACCAAAGAACACCAGATATAAGGTGGAAACCCAATGTAGGTGAAAACCACCTGCTGCAATATGTCTCTATCTTCTTTCAATTAGAAACTCCTTTTACAATGATTTTGTACTCATGCAGTCCTTTACCAGTACGCAGGCTGCAACCTGCAGAGAGCTACAACTCTCTCTCATTTTCCAGTCTCTCCTGGAAGGGAGCTACAACCCCCTACTTCTTTTCTTTCAAGGACCACTTTTCATAAATTTTCAAACTGGATCCAAGAATATCAAATAATCATCAAGTACATGCAAATTACCCAAACTCCAAGAATTACCCAACTTCTCAGAATGCTGTAAACAGAAAGATAGTACCAGAAATATAAACCCAGAATTCTGCAACAATAAATAGAAGATGATCAACAAATGTTTTAGGACAGATACACAATTTTTCTTTATCTGGACTACGTGGCTTCGCACTTCACCTTCTACATCTCTGCGTATCCCCGCAGAGAGCCTTCCACTGCACCGCGTACGCACGCACTGTTTCTTCAATCACACCGTGTACTACTACTGTGGCCACGTACCCTCAGATGCTATCGCGCCGCGTATCTACGCACCTGCGGCTTCTGAAGCGCCGTGTACTTTCACTGTGCCTCCACACCTAAACCTCTATCGCGCTGCGTACCCACGCACTGCACCTTCTTTCTGCTGTGTGTACCCACGCACTGCGCCTTCTTCTGTTGTGCGTACCCACGCACTGCGCCTTCTTTCTGCTGTGTGTACCCACGCACTGCGCCTTCTTCTGTTGTGCGTACCCCCGCACTTGCACCATTAATCACCTGCGAACCTCTGATTAGGGCCGAATTGGCAGTCCACCAGTGTGCCACAGATAGTCAGATGCCCAGATCTGATCATGCACCCGAGATATCACACTTCATAGATTCACTTTCAACTTCTCTTTTATATAGATCAAGCTTTTAAACCGATAACCCAATATTTCAGATCTTAAGATATACAATTTGCAAAGATACATCGGCCAAGTGATCTCCTTCTCTATTTATAGTCAAGCCCTTATCCACACCATGGGACAAAAGCATCAATAACCAATACAAGGGATCCAAAACCGGGGCTAAATTAGATCCTATACCACGGGCCAAAACCATAGAATCAAGAACGGCAGGCTAAATACCACAGGCCAAACATAAGAAACCCCACGTGAGCGCGCTTCTCTGCCTTGAAGTGAGTGAACTGGGGGTCCGCACCTCATGAACGGGTAGCCTGCGGGTATGTACGCACTTTATCTATGATATTCCTGCGGGTCCGCAGCTTTTGTATGGTGTACCTACGTACCTCTTATTTTCCAACATTTTGAGAGCCTGAACAGAGCATTGCCACTTAAGAGAGTTTCCATCAAGTACAACACCTGTAACATAGAGCCATACTAGAATCATAATGCCAACAATCTCCCCCTTTGGACTTGATGGCAACCTCAAGATCTTCAACGTCATTCTCCCCCTTTGACATCAAGGGCAAAGGGTTATGCTCCCCCTGACTATAAACCAGATCTGCAAAGAAGAACCATAATCCACCAAACACCATAAATGACCATGAAAGAGATAGAGACATATTGCAGCAATATTCAGACCAGCATCCATGATCTCCTTCTGTACTTCCTCCATAATGCCAACAATGCATTATATGCTCCCCCTGAACCTCTGCCATTCGATCTTCGACCAATCCGCAACCCAGCACATGTATGCATATACCTTAGATGAGCCTTGCATACAACCAACCATCAGAAGAGATTCAACAACAAGATGATGCATCAACAACCCCCAGCTTTTTCCTGAGGTATTCAAAGGTCTCCCTGGGCAATGGTTTGGTGAGTATATCAGCAACTTGTTCCTTAGAAGGAACATACTCCAACTTGACCTTTTGTTCAAGTACTTGTTCCCGGAGAAAATGATACTTGATCGGTATGTGCTTGGTCTTTGAATGCATGATTGGATTCTTTGAAATGCTAATTGCACTTGTATTATCACATAAGATGGAGATGGGTGGTATACAAGTGATTTGAAAATCCTGCAAGGTCTGCATCATCCAAAGGAGTTGAGTGCAGCAAGATGCAGCAGCAACATATTCCGCTTCAGCTGTAGACAAGGCAATTGAACTTTGTTTCTTGCTGAACCAAGATACTAATCTGGAACCCATAAAGAATGCACCACCACTTGTGCTCTTCCTGTCATCCACGCTTCTGGCCCAATCTGCATCTGTATAAGCATGAAGTGTGAGATCTGTATCTATAGGATACCATAAGCCATAGTTTTGAGTTCCTTGAAGATATTTGAAGATTCTCTTTACTGCCTGAAGATGAGTTTCCTTTGGATTTGCCTGAAATCTTCCAACTATTCCTACTGCATGCATTATGTCTGGTCGGGTACCTGTCAAATAAAGTAGACTTCCAATCATAGATCTGTAGGTTGGTTGATGCATTGCTGCTGATTCATCATTTGCACTGAGGCTACATCCTGGGACCATGGGTGTACATACTGGTTTTGCATCTTCCATGCCATATTTCTTCAAAATCTACTTGAGATACTTGGTTTGAGACAAAAAGATCCCTCCTTTTTGTTGGATTTGCAAACCAAGAAAATATGTCAGTTCTCCCAGCAAGGACATTTCAAATTCTTTCTGCATTACCAAGGAAAATCTTTGACTCATAGCTTCTTCATTGCTGCCAAAGATAATGTCATCTACATGCACAACAAGTATTAGCAATTTGTAGTTTTCAACTTTTATATAAAGATTGCTATCTGCTGATCCTTTTGAAAAACCTTGTTGATGAAGATATTTGTCCAAACGATAGTACCAAGCCCTTGGAGCTTGTTTGAGACCATAGAGAGCCTTTTTCAATCTGCATACAAGATTTGGATCATTTCCAAGAATGAAACCATCTGGCTGCTCAATGTATACTTCTTCTTCCAAGTCTCCATTCAGAAAGGCTGATTTCACGTCCATTTGAAATACTTTGAAGTTTTGAAAGCTTGAGAGAGCAAGGAACATTCGGATGGCCTCAAGTCTTGCAATAGGAGCAAAAGTTTCTTCAAAATCTATTCCTTCTTACTGCGCATACCCTTTACAAACAAGTCTGGCCTTGTTTCTAATTACTTCTCCATTTTCATTCAATTTATTTTTGAAGACCCATTTTGTCCCTATAACATTCTTATCCTTTGGTATAGGAACCAACTCCCAAGTGTTTTTCTTTTCGATTTGCTCAAGTTCTTCATCCATTTCTTTAACCCAACATTCATCTTTGCATGCCTCTTTCACATTTTGTGGTTCAGTGGAAGAGAGTAATGCCAAATAGATTGAAGCTTCTGCAATTGTTCTTCTTGTTTGTACACCTGCTTCTTTCTGCCCCAAAATCTGAGATTTTGGATGATTCTTCTGAACATATCTGGATGGAGTCTTCTCTTCTATCCTTATCTGCTCCTCTGGTTCTTCTTGAGGTTCTTCTTCTTCATCATTCTGTCTTTGAGGGTAGTCTTCATCTTCTTCGATATCTTCATGATTTACTTGCCTAGGAATGTATCCCTTCTCATCAACCACTACATCAATGCTGTCAAAAATTCTTCCAAGTCTTTTATTGTAGCACTTATATGCTTTGCTGTGTGGAGAATAACCAAGAAGAATGCCTTCATCTGCTCTAGGTTCAAGTTTGCCAAGTTGCTCATCAGTATTCTTAATATAGCATTTGCTCCCAAAGATTTTGAAGTGCTTTAATGAAGGAGTCTCACCATACCAGAGCTCATGAGGGGTTTGAGTGCTGTTCACTGAGACATTTGTTTTGTTGAGAATAACAACCGCAGCATATGCAGCTTCACCCCAGAAAGTTGCGGGAGTTCCAGACTCATCAACCATAGCACGAGCCATTTGTTGGACTGTTCTGTTCATTCTTTCCACCACTCCATTTTGCTGAGGAGTTCTAGCTGTAGAGAATTCTCTTCTTATCCCATGTTCTTCACAGAAATCGAAAAATTCATTTGAGGTAAACTCCCCACCTCTGTCGGATCTGAGGCACTTAATTTTGTATCTTGATTCATTTTCAACCAAGGCTTTAAAGGATTTGAATTTTTCGAATGCTTCATCTTTGTGCTTCATAAGTCCTAACCAGAAAAACCTGTAGAAATCGTCAATGAATAATATCAAGTATTCTTCTCCTCGAGGTGTCCTTTTCCTGAATGAACCACATACATCTGTATGTACTAGCTCAAGAGGCATGCTAGCTGATCCTTCCTTCTCTGGAAAGTTAGTTCTGGTTTGCTTTCCAAACTGACATGATTTGCATATGGTGTTGTCTGGAATTTTGATATCTGGAAGACCGCGAACTGCCTGATATTTGCATGTTTTCCTTATTTGTGAAAAGCTTAGATGCCCCAACCTCCGGTGCCATAACCAGTGTTCATCATCCTTGCTTAGATAGCATTGTTGTTGTCCTTCTTCAAATATGTATAGATTATTTGGAGTTATTTCACCTTTGATCATTGTTTTACCTGTATCAAGATCACGAACAAGACATCCATTTGATCTAAATATCACCTCGGTTCCTTGATCACACATCTGGCTGACACTCAGAAGATTATGCTTCAATCCATCAACATACAAAACATTTCCAGCTTTGACCTTTTCTTTTAACTGAGCAGTGCCTTTTCCTTTTATAGCTGCAGGAGTATCATTTCCAAAAGAAACTTTCTTTCCCTTTTCTAAAGAAGAATATGATTCAAGTTTTTCTTTATCACATGTCATATGCTTCGAACATCCACTGTCAATGTACCATAGATTTTCCTGTCCCTCTGCATAAAATGCTATCCCACATCTTTCTGTTTGTGGTTCCTTTATTCTCCATGTTTTGGTGCTTGAGGCTTGTTCCTTTGTCTGCTGAAACCTGCTCCTGCATTCAGAATCTTCATGACCAAAGTTATTGCAAATAGAACATTCAACTTCATTTTAAAGAGCCGAAAAGTTGTTATAGGTCCTTTTTGAAATCCCGGTCATACTTCTTTGTTTTTGAGCTTCTCTAGTCATGATTGTTTTATATGCAACACATTGAGCTGCTTTGTGACCAAAGTTATGGCAAGAGAAGCATTGTCCATTGAAGAAGCTTTTGCGATTATCAAATCTTCCGGCCAAATGATTGTAATTTCTATTGTCATCCATTCTTGAAGCAAATTGAGAGGATTTTACCTGTGGCTGGTTGTAGCTTTTGTTCATCCTTAGGACGGATTGCCCCTGGTTTACCTGATAGTCTTTGTTTGTTCTTGATGTAATTCGTTCCTGCTTTACCTGGTGATCTCCATTGTGCTTTTGCTCATTCCTTCTTGCTGCATCAAGATAACTCTTTGAGGTGGATGCTTGAGAAGTTTCTCCATTATACCCCAGACCTGTCTTGTTTAGTGGAGAACACTGTACATTGATGATCTCATCCAGAGTTTCAGATCCTTTGACAAACTTAAGATTAATAGCCTTTGTTTTCTCAATCTCTTTTCTAAGACCAACAATTTTACCTTCTAGTTTTTCAAGATATTTTTCCTTTTCATCAATTTGAAATTGTAGAGTATCAATGATCATATTCTTTTCTTCTATACATCTCTTGAGTCTAGAAATTTATTCATACAGGCTATCCACATCTATAGCATCCATGTAATCATCATCTTCAAATGCCATTAAAAGTTTATAGTCATTACCTTGTTCATCTTCATCACTATTTGATAGACCATCACTATCTTCATGAGTGTAGTAGCTTTTTTCATTCTGTTTCTTGTTCCATCTAGCAGGTTCCTTTCCTTTGTCAATCTTATCCTTATGAGGACATTTCGCAGCATAATGACCTACTCTTCCACAAGCAAAACATTTAAAAGGTAACTTACCTCTGAACCTTCCAGTACCCCATTGAAGATTTCTGACAAAATTTGATTCTTCTTCTTCTTCTGGCGCGTGACTTGCTTCATAGTAGTCTCCTTTGCCTGAAGCCTTGAAAGCAGCTTCTCTCCTGTCTGATGGACCTCCTTTTCTCATTTCATAAGTAGTTAGAATTCCGTGTAGCTCAGACATAGTAAGAGTTCGTTGATTTTCCTTTTCTTCTATTGCAGACACTTTAGATTCAAACTTGGGGGACAATGATCTTAAAAAATTTTCAACCACAATAGCCTCTTTTATTTCTTCACCCAAGTTTTTCATGCAATTAACAATCTCGTCTACCCGAAGGAAATAATTAGCCACACTTTCATCATTATACATTCTGAGATTCTCATACTGAATCCTGAGGGTTTGAAGTTTAGCACGCTTTACCTGTTCATCTCCTTCGTAGCTCAAGACAATCTTGTCCCATATTTCCTTTGCGGATTTATATTGCATAACCTTCACGAATTCTGTTTGAGATAAGCATCCCAACAGAGTATTGACTGCTTTAGCATTTGTTTCATATTTCTTCTTCTCGGCCGGATCTGTAGGAGTAGCTGAAGGAGAAGTGTAGCCTGTATCTATGATATCCCAAACTTCTGTACCAAGAGATTGAAGATAGGCAGTAACTCTTACCTTCCAATAATTGAAGTTTGTCCCATAAAAAATTGGTGGCCTGATTGATGCTTCCCTCTCGTAGTTTCTCATGATGAATGATCTTCCTTCAAGCGATCAAGCTTCTCTGAAGGACCTGCTCTGATACCAATTGTTGGAAATAATACTGAGAGGGGGGGTGAATCAGTATTATCAAGTTCTTTTTAATAAATCTTCCTTATTTATACTTTGAATTATTCTTGTATGTCAGTACCATAAAACAATGAGCATGAACAAGAAAAGCAGATAGTCACACCAAAGAACACCAGATATAAGGTGGAAACCCAATGTGGGTGAAAACCACCTGCTGCAATATGTCTCTATATTCTTTCAATTAGAAACTCCTTTTACAATGATTTTGTACTGGTGCAGTCCTTTACCAGTACGCAGGCTGCAACCTGCAGAGAGCTACAACTCTCTCTTGTTTTCCAGTCTCTCCTGGAAGGGAGCTACAACCCCCTACTTCTTTTCTTTCAAGGACCACTTTTCATAAATTTTCAAACTAGATCCAAGAATATCAAATAATCATCAAGTACATGCAAATTACCCAAACTCCAAGAATTACCCAACTTCTCAGAATGCTGTAAACAGAAAGATAGTACCAGAAATATAAACCCAAAATTCTGCAGCAATAAATAGAAGATGATCAACAAATGTTTTAGGACAGATACGCAATTTTTCTTTATCTGGACTGCGTGGCTTTGCACTTCACCTTCTGCATCTCTGTGTATCCCCGCAAAGAGCCTTCCACTGCACCGCGTACCCACGCACTATTTCTTCAATCACGCCGCGTACTACTACTGTGGCCATGCACCCTCAGATGCTATCGCGCCGCGTATCTACACACCTGCGGCTTCTGAAGCACCGCGTACTTTCACTGTGCCTCTGCACCTGAACCTTTATCGAACTGTGTACCCACGCACTGCGCCTTCTTTCTGCTGTGCGTACCCACGCACTGCGCCTTCTTCTGCTGTGCGTACCCCCGCACTTGCACCGTTAATCACCTGCGAACCTCTGATTAGGGCCGAATTGGCAGTCCACTAGTGTGCCACAGATAGTCAGATGCCCAGATCTGATCATGCGCCCGAGAGATCACACTTCATAGATTCACTTTCAACTTCTCTTTTATATAGATCAAGCTTTTAAACTGATAACCCAATATTTCAGATCTTAAGATATACAATTTGCAAAGATACATTGGCCAAGTGATCTCCTTCTCTATTTATAGTCAAGCCCTTATCCACACCATGGGACAAAACCATCAATAACCAATACAAGGGATCCAAAACCAGGTCTAAATTAGATCCTATACCACAGGCCAAAACCATAGAATCAAGAACGGCGGGCTAAATACCACGGGCCAAACATAAGAAACCCCACGTGAGCGCGCTTCTCTGCCTTGAAGTGAGTGAACTGGGGGTCCGCACCTCATGAACGGGTAACCTGCGGGTATGTACGCACTTTATCTATGATATTCCTGCGGGTCCGCAGCTTTTGTATGGTGTACCTGCGTACCTCTTATTTTCCAACATTTTGAGAGCCTAAACAGAGCATTGCCACTTAAGAGAGTTGCCATCAAGTACAACACCTGTAACATAGAGCCATACCAGAATCATAATGCCAACATCGTTCATAAGAGAAATCAAGCTGCATAGTTCCTTTAATCTTTGCTCCCCAAGATCTGGAAAGAAGCATTCCAAATCTATGAGGTATATCTGCCACCACCACATCCATCAAAATGTTCTTTGCCGGAATCTGATCCAAACTGACCACCATGTCTTTAATGAGCCCCATACATCTCACCCTGCTGGAATCAAATGAATAAAGATCATGGTATTTCCTGGTAATGTCCAAACCCAACTTTTCCATGATAGCCTTCGGCATAAGATTGTGGGAGGCACCGAAATCAAACATAGCATTATGCAACACAAACTCATGCACTCTCAAACTGATATAAAAGGGAGGCACATCACTGTCTGGAGACTCACCATTCAATGCTGGTCCAAAAATCAGTTCAGGTTGATCATATTCTACACTCACCATATCAGACATTGGATCAAAATTCAAAATTTTGGAAACCTGACCTCTATAACTGTTGTTCCTCATCAGCTTTGTCAAGGGAATGGATACCTTCAATTTATAAATTTCATTTTCTAAACTAAAAGCAGAAGTATTCTCTACCTCTTTGGCTGGAACCTCTTTCTTCTCAGCTTTATCTTTTGATACAAATGGTTGATTAACTCTTTCATTTGCTGATGGAGATTTGCTAGGAGTTGGATCAACAACTTCTTTTCCTTTATTTGGTGCAACAGGTGGCTCATTCTTAGATGTTGGACCTTCCTTTATCTTCTGGATTGGATTGATGGGGACATTTATGTTTCTTAATGAATACTGACGCTGCTGGGTGGACAAGGCATGCATATACCCTCTCTGATACTCATCCGACTCCTCTTCAAGAGCTGTGTCATTTGCCAAGAAAAAATCTGCATCCTGCTGTACAGCTGAACTTTCTGCATACTCATCATCTTCAATGATAAAGGTTGGCAGATCACCAGGAGTTAAAAAGTGGTTTTCTTCCCCTATTACATGGTCTTCATCACTAGATTTGGGACCAACAAAATTCTGTTGAAGAGGTGTGTTTACTTGATGCTGTTGTGATGTCGGTTCTTGTGCTCGCTGCTCATGCTATTTGATCCTGAATTGAGGTTGCTACTGTCCATGGAAATTAGGATTTCATATCTGCGGTTCAGGCTTGTCATGTATTAACCTTTCAATAATCTTTTCTACCTTGCGGAGCACCTGATCTAAGGTAGAAGCTTCTTCCTTTATTGAAACTCTCTTCTCAATTTTCAATCTAGCCCTCTTGTCATTCAAATTTTCCTCAACACTAACGGCGATTTTCTGCATTTCTTCTAAGGTAGCTGGATCTCTTTCTCTTAATTGATAAGCCATGTCTGGATCAAAACCATCTGGGAACTTTAGCAAAGCTGACTTTCTAGTTGGCCTTAAATCATCAGGAATTGCATTATAAACCACATTGAACCTAGTACAATAGTCTTGCACAGACTCACCAACATTCCGCTTGATCTTGGTATATTCAGAAGTGATCTAAAGAGGATCTTTCTTGACTTCCCAGCAATCCAAAAAATGTCTTTGAAGCTCTTCTAATGTGGGAATACTTCTGGCTTTCAAAGCTCTGAACCATTTTCTAACCTCACCTGCAAAAGTCTACACGAATAATCTCATGGTCACGTTTTCTGCATCAATCTCATGAAGCTCAAAGAAATCCGTCATCTTATCCACATGTTGCTGAGCCACGGTACTTTGAGGAGTGCCATCAAAAAAAGGAATTTTACTCTAATATTCTGCGGGCATGTCACCCAAAACTTGAGGCAACGCGAGTGGTGCAAACCCAGCAGCCATTACTCTTGGTGGATTTGCAATCGGCCTTGGAGATGTTGGTGGAGAAGGTGCAGCTGATGTGTGAGGTGAATGAGGAGGTGTATGCAGAGATGAAGCAATTTTGGATGTATAAGGAGTAGATGGAGGTGAATTTACTACAGACTTTTGATCAGCAATAGTAGGCTGCAGGGGAAGGGTGGGAATAAAAGGTGGCTCCGTAGGAACCCTTGAGCTAGATGGAGTTGCGGCAGCTCCAAGAGTTGTAGATGTAACTTCTAGGAAATCAATGATATTTGCAGCCTCAATGTTAGTTTGGAGCTGTCTTAGAATGAAATTTTCAATGGACTTATTAGATTTTTAATTTCTAGAGCAACAAGAAAGTTCGGATTAGGGGTGATAGACTCAAAAGCGTTTTCGGATTTGGTTTTTAACAATGGCAATTCAAACTTTTTATCAAAATCAAGCTCTTCAAGATACTTGAAAATTGTAGGGCAAGAATGGGATTTGAACAAGGGAGTCACAGAGCTCTCTTGACGAACAATTCTTGAAATCAAATTGGGATTTTCGTAATAAGGGGGAGGATTTGGATCTGGATTAGCTATGGTATATCTCTTTGAATCCAGTGTGTTATTTTCAAGAAATCAAAGGAACATAAACAACTTGTTCAGCCTTTCAAGTTCTAAAATTATCATCCAAAAGCTTGGAATTCTCAAATGTACTGGGGCGATTTACAAGTCAAGTGTCATGATTACAAGCTAGACTGGAGATTGACTGAAGCAGCGTTTATCTACTTGCGCTAATGCAAAGAAAAAGTGTTTCGAAGGCTATCTGGCATAACTTCAGGCTCCGTCTGTAGCTTATAAAACCAATGACATCAACAAGCAAACCATTTTCTTCCCTAGTATGGTCGCCACTATGTTAGAGCCTAGATTTGTCTCAGGCTGAAAAGACAAGGTTCTAGGTCCACATCAAACCACTCTCAGCCTCATAGCTAGCCCTACGAGGATAGGAGAGGGCTCTCTCCGGGTCAATCTCGGTAAAAGACAAGCGATAGGGCTCGAGATCACTGAAATAAAAGATAATTTTAGGCTAGGTATGAAGTACAAGGGTTTGGTTTGAGTTTTTTTGGGGGTTTTGTGTTGGAAACAGAGAAAGGAAAATTGGGCTCAAGGATGAGGCACAGTTTCTGTAGATTTCTGATTGGGGCAAGGAAGGAAATCGTTTTGATGCTTTAAAGTGAGTGAATGGATATATCAGACTGGTGAGGAGCTAAGGAGAGAAAGAGAGTCTCAAGAATTCTCCTTAAACAGATGAAAACATGGAAATTTAAACAAATTCAAGGGCAGAGCATAACAGTTAATGGATTCTACCTTAATCACTCATTTGTTCAAATTCAGAAGACGGACAGGAAAATGATACACATAACACTAATGAACTTACAATTTACTTAGAGAGGAACACCATCAAAACATAAAGCCACATGGATCCCAAACAGTGCTGCAAAACCCTGGTCTTTCCTTAGCCAAAAATGCAGAGATAGAATGTACAATGATATGCCAAAGCAATCCCAAGTGTCCACCCCTAAAAATGACTTAGGAATTACATGATATAGACTAGCCCAACCCATTCCCTTGCCTCTAGGGGTCAAGCTCATCATTCTAGGAGTTGTTTCAACCAATTCTAAAAAAAGCACTAAAATCTAGGTAATCAAAACAACTTGCCTCTATAAGGTATGAAACTGATTCATTCATTAAATTTTCACTTTTTAGTGAATGAATCCTCTAGAACAAGTAAATAAGTGCCAAAATTACATCATGTTTACCCAATTACATCAAGATAGATAAAAAATTACATCAGAAAGCAAAACTAGTCAAACTGGCCGAATTTCTGAGCTGGAAGCTGAAAATTTGAGAAAAAATCCTCTACGCGCCGCACCAAAATCTGTATGCGTTGCGCCACTTTGAGGCAGAGTTTGAGGCACATCCCAAAGCCCATATTGAGCCCAAGTGTGCTTTCTAGAAATCCCTTCCTGTCTACTTTCCAACCCAAGAGGAGTTTCTGAATTTGGTGCCCATTTTCCCCTCCAAAACTTCAACCTCCCAAGACTGCTTCCCGTGTGTCAAAATAGGGGCAGTGAGGTCATTTTTTGAGTGTTTTTGACCTCCTATGGACTCAAAACTTGCCAAAAATTCTTGGCCCTACACCAACAGTCATGATGTTTCATGCCAAATCCAAAAATGTAAACATTTTACAGTTTCGAGCTCCCTAGAAAAAGCGCGCGCCAGGTGGCGTGACGCACAGGGAGAAAAACCCTGTTTTTTGTACAAAAATTTGCCAAAATGCCAAAAATGCCCCAAATTTCTTGAAATTTGGGCTGGAGCTTCTCCATTAAGTGTTATTCTAGGCTAAAGAGGCTTTAGCCAATATCTGAAGACGATCAAGCTCCCTTTGCCTCTTTTTCTTCCTTATTGCCTTCTTCAATTTTGCCTTTAAATTCGTGATTCGTGCCTTCCAAACCTTGTTTCGTGCCATGTAGTTGAAAGCCATGTGTCTCAGAAATGCATGATCCTTATTTGCATTGTATAATAGCCTCTCTAAGTGCATGTTAACTCTCTTGAGATTAGACTCCCAATCCTCATTAATCTCTTGCTCCAATGACGTGAGCTCAATTCTTCTCCTTTGTGCAGCCTGGCGATTCTCGCGGATGTTCTGTAGCTCCATGATTGCTTGCTGATCTTCAAGCTATTTGTTCCTCTGCTCCAAATATTTCATGGTCCACTTAGCTCTCTCCAAGTCAAGCGATAAGGCTTGGATCTCTGTTTGCTGCTCCTGGATGATCTCCCTAAGTTTGGCACTTTGTGGGCTCGTATATGTATCATCATCATGAATGAGAATAAATTTGGTCTCTCTTTCCCTGAAGGCTCACCTGAAGGCCCCTCATCTTGCATTGGCCTCCTGCCTTTATCATGTACCTGTGATGCTGATGGAGGAAGCGAGGCCCCTTCCACCCCGGGTGGAGATAACACTAGCTTTGCCGCTGCAAACAAATGTCTGGTACCTCTCTGATATGTGATGAATACCGGCACACTAGCGGTCTCATGGCACTCATACTGATGAGAAGGTCCACCTTCATGTTTAACCACTAATTATCACTGTGAAGCTCTGAAGAAGTCACAAGAGATGAAATCATCCCAAGTGATGCCCTATAATTCAAGCTGATGAACCACCATAACCATAATAAGAGCAAAATGATAGACACTATTAAGTTGTTGCTAAGGGGTTTTATGTTGCACAAGTGTGGTCATCCTCTCTATATTCTGGAAAATGAAATACGGAATGTTCATCATCCGTACCCTAGTGAAATGCATGAGCAACCTGATGTGACAAGCATAGAGACGAGAGAACTGTCCCTCACAGCTGAAATATTTCGTGATCAATTTCATTAGTGGAGCATATTCATCTTTTAGATATCGGAATGGGAACACTCTCTTGAGCTGCCTCAAGAAACCGGTTTTAATGTATGGCTCATAATGCTGCCGGTCAATCTTCCGCTTCTTGTTCCATGGTTCTCCAATGTTCGGTATGCTAGTTGGTAATGAGACAAATTTTGGTGTAAGTGTGAAGGTGACACCGGCTAAGACAGCTTCATCTCCATGTAAGTGCAGCACAAAAAGACGAGCCAACTCATGATGAAATTGAACACTAACCACCTTTTGACAAAACTCAAAGCATGACTGATGTGGAAAACAAAACATGGCAAGAGGGCAGGCCTGCAATTCTTTAAGGGTGATCGGTTCTTCTCTAACATATATGCCACTTTTATGAGGCCTCCAGGGTGCCTGTTCTTCCAAGGGTGAGTCACTTTGGGTTTCCACTTCATAGTCCGATGAGTGCTCGGATGCCATGACTATTGTTTTTCAAACTGCCTTGAAGATGAAAATGTTGGTGTATGAAAACTGTTTAGATTGCTCTTTTAGTAATGTGTGCCAACTCTGCCACCAAAGGGGAAAACCAATGAACAAGGACTATTAGGAAAGGGAGATAATATCAAGGGATTAGGAATTATTGGTAGAGATTTGTTTGGGAATTATGGGAGGGGATTTAGTAATTTAGGTATGGGAATAGGTTTTAGGGTTTTTCACATTTGAAAGTTTTGGGAAAGGGAATTTTAGGATAGGGGTTTAGTAACTTTTGGGGATAGGGAAGAATGATATCTAGGAGAAATGGAATAAGGGAGAAGGGAATGATGGAGAAGTGACCTTGGTAGCAAAACAGTAAAATGTGGAAACCAAAGAAATTTCCTTTGAGGCACATTTGAAGTAGGGTTTGGATTTTTTCTTCAATCATTAACATCCATAAACCATTATCACTCAACACGAAAATGGATGAAACATTGAGATGTCGACCCTACGTGGCGAATCCACGCAAATAAATGGCAATTTGGAGAAATTTGAAACATTTTTGGGATTTCAGGTGTATGTGCCGCGCCACATACCCAACATGCCGCGTCGTCCCAGTGCGCTGCGCCCGTTCAGATTTACACTAGAAATTTTCTCCCAATGCGCCACGCCTCTCCAGTGTGCCGCGCCACCTGCTTTGTGCGCCATGTCGACTAAATTTCCTCTAACTTTCCCCAAATCGCACACCAACTCAACCAATTTTCTTTGAGTGGCTTTCTCCTTGGTCTTGGCATGCAAATAACATTGATCTTCATGAAAATGTCTTTGTAAAGGCATGGATTTAATTTTTGACTCTCCAAGACCCATCTGTATAATGTTTTGGCATTGGCACTTTCTCTATTTTAATAAAACTCTATTTTTGAATTTCCTTTTTATTTTTTGACTAAAACAATGAAATTCTTGGAAAATTTTTGCAGGGATAGCTGACATGGAATTTGGAAAAGGAGACTAGGTTTGTGCCTAGAGATTTCAAAAACTGAAAACTTTTGAAAATTATTACAAAGGACAAAATGTTGACTTTTCTTCAAAACAGGGTTTTGAAGAACAGTCATAATCCATCGATATAATGATGAAATTTGTGAAATAGAAAACATGTGTAGAACCTCCCTCTGGCCTACTGGCATTTGAACACTTTAACAACTCAATTTTTGAAACCCTAGACCTATGATTGACATGACTCATTACCCATTAAAAGATCAAACATTGACTGCAATGGAATTTAATAAACATCGATGAAAAAACCCAAGCCAGTAGGTATAAGACATGAGGGGAATGAATGACAAAGCCCTTCCATCAGATTTATGGCATGCTCTTAGCGGAATGCAAGTGATCGAGCAGGATGGGACACGTAAAAATGAAATGCAAAAAGAGTTTTCATCTCTGACGGTGGACTGACAAGACCGACTCTAACATTGGCTCCAAAGGGGATGGTAGCTCCTTGGAGGTGCCAAGAACGAGAGACCTCTGGGAGAGCTAGACAGTGCCTTCGTCCATTGGGCTATGGAGTCATTATTTCGACAAACAACACAAGACTATAACTCAATTTATGTGACTGAAACTTGACATAGAACGACTTGATTATGTAACTGAAATGACTGAAAAACTGACTCAACAAACTGAACTCAAAACTGAAATCTTTCTTCAGAATTATAGCCTTCACTTCGGGCCCCAGACTGAATAAAAGATCAAAGAACACACTTACAATGAAACTGAAATAAAATGGTATTTACAATGACAATGATAAGAGCAAAAATAACTCAGAAAAGGTACCACTTGAGCAGTCGACCATTGACCGACCCTCTGTGACAATCTTCCCCGTTCATCTCCTTCAGAAGAAAGGCATTCTAACCCCGATATGCTACAATATTAAAAGTACCTTTCCAGAGATTTTCAAACTTACCGTGCTTGCCCTTTTCCTCATTCCTTGCATCCCACTTTAACACCATATCATCCAACTTAAATGTGTCCGCCTTTGCTTTTCTGTCATAAATATTTTTAATTCTCTCCTGCAACTTGAATGTGTTTTGAAAAACATCTTCCCGTATCTGCTACAAGTGTATCATTTGATTTAGTCTTCTCTGCATTGGGTCATCTTCACTACCAGCCTCCTGAACAAGTTTGACTACCAAAGCTGCAAGAGAGGTAGGGAACAGGGTATCAACTCGATAAACTAACTCAAAGGGGGACATACCAATGGATTTCTTCTGATTCACTTGATCTGCCCAAAGTGCATGAACCAACTTCTTATGCCAACTTTTTTTGTTTATTTCCGGCATCTTCTTAATGATATTAACCAAAGATTTGTTGGAAGACTCTGCCAATCCATTGCCTTGTGGATGATAGGCGGTTGAGTGCCCCAAAGTAATGTGATATTTATTACAAAACTCAACCATGCTTTTTGACTTGAAAGCTGCTGCGTTATTAGTGATTAACTTACTCGGGCAGCCAAAACGAGACAAAATATTATTCTCAATGAATGAAATTATTACCACATCCATAGCTTGCCTAGTGGGAATTGCTTCGATCCACTTCGTGAAATAATCTGTCACCGTGAGGATCCATCGATGTTGACCTGAAGAAGCAGGATGAATTTCACCAATGAAATCCAATCCCCACTACTGAAAAGGAGCACTCACCTCAATGGGTTTAAGTGGCAAAGGCTATAATTTCTGCTTTCCTTGAAAAATCTGACAGTTATGACAGCTCTTGACAGTCTTGAACACATCAGCAAACAATGTCGGCCAATAGTATCTGACTCTCAAAATTTTATTTGCCGTTGTTTTCCAAAAACGGTGACCGCCATAATCTCCTTTATGGAAATCCTTTGTGACCTGCTTCACTTCTTCTTCCACTAAACAATTTAACAAAAAACCACCGGGATATTTCCAATAAAGTGCAGAATTCAAAATACAAAACTTAGCAGCCTTTAACTTAAGAGTTCTAGCTTTGTTTCTAGCCATACCAGGTAGTGCAAACAAATTCTGAAGTACATATATGATATCTGAACACCATGGAGAAAGAACAAAGATTTCAGCTACCTGAATGGACGAACTTTCCTCATTCTCATCAGACATAGTAGCAATCAGATTTATGTCTAAGACGTGCAGATTTGATTCAACCATTAATTTTGCCAATCCCTATCCTTTAACAAGCTTCGTGGGCCTTATCTCCACATCATACTCTAGCAAAGCTGCAATCCACTTGCCACATCTTCCTTCAGGATCTGTCTAGACCAAAACATCTTTGACAATAGCGTTCGGAACATAAGCTAAAATATGGGAATGCAAAATATACACGCGGAGATATTTTAGTGCTTTTACAAGTGTTAGAGCTTGCTTCTCAATAATGTTGTATTTCAAAGCAGCATCTCTTATAGGCCGGTTGAAGAAAGCAATGGGTCTTTCATGCTCATCTTTTTTCTGAATTAATACACCTACCATAGTATGCTCTGAAGCAAATGAAAACAATATAAAATCCTGAGTATAATTCGGGCTTATTAGAACCGGGGGTGAAGAAAGAGCCAATTTCACTAAATTGAAAGATTTTACAGCCTCTTCTCTCCATGTCACTTGGCTGCCCTTCTTAAGCATGTTTGTAATCTCCCTTAGATTTTCAGCAAGATTAGAAACAGAGCGACACAGAAAATTCATCTTACCATTAAACGATTGAATCTCCTTCTTATTTCGGGGCAGGTCAATTTGCTGAATCGCTTCCACACGTGCTGGATCAATACGGATGCCATCCTTTGAGATAATGTGCCCATGTAATTTTCCTTCATCCAAAAAAGTGTGCTTGTTGGAAATCCCTACCTATCTACCTTCAAACCCAAGAGGAATTTCTGAATTTGGTGCCCATTTGCCCCTCCAAAACTTCAACCTCCCAAGACTACTTCCTGTGTGTCAAAATAGGGGCAGTGAGGTCATTTTTTGAGTGTTTTTGACCTCCTGTGGACTCAAAACTTGCCCAAACTTCTTGGACATGCACTAGAAGTCATTATTTTTTATGCCAAGTCCATAAATGTAAACTTTTTAAAGTTTGGAGCTCCCTAACAAAAGCGCGTGCCAGGTGGCGCAGCGCACAGGGACAAAAACCCTGTTTTTGGTACCAAAATTTGCCAAAATGGAAAAAATGCCCCAAATTTCTTGAAATTTTGGCTGGAGATTCTTCATTAAGTGTTATGCTAGGCTAAAGAGGCTTTCGCCAATATCTAAAGATGATCAAGCTCCCTTTGCCTCTTTTGCTTCCTTATTGCCTTCTCAATTTTGCCTTTAAATTCCTGATTTGTGCCTTGCAGACCTTGTTTTGTGCCATGTAGTGGAAAGCCATGTGTCTCAGCAATGCATGATCCTTATCGGCCTTGTCCAATAGCCTCTCTAAGTCCATGTTAACTCTCTAGATATTAGACTCCCGATCCTCATTAGTCTCTTGCTCCAATGACGTGAGCTCAATTCTTCTCCTTTGTGCAGCCTAGCGATTCTCATAGATGTTTTGTAGTTCCATGATTGCTTTCTGATCCTCAAGCTGTTTGTTCCTCTGCTCCAAATATTTCATGGTCCACTTAGCTCTCTCCAAGTCAAGGGATAAGGCTTGGACCTCTGTTTGCTGCTCCTAGATGATCTCCCTAAGTTTGGCACTTTGTGGGCCCGTATCTGTATCATCATCATGAATGAGAATGAAGTCGGTCTCTCTTTCACCTGAAGGCCCCTCATCCTACATTGGCCTCTTGCCTTTATCCTGTACCTATGATGCTGATGGAGGAAACGAGGCCCCTTCCACCCTGGGTGGAGATAACACTTGCTTTACGGCTGTAAACAAATGTCTGGTACCTCTCTGATATGTGATGAATACCGGCATAATAGCGGTCTCATGGCGCTCATGCTGATGAGAAGGTCCACCTTCATGTTTAACCTCTGATAATCCCTGTGAAGCTCTGAAGAAGTCACAAGAGATGAAATCATCCCAAGTGCTGCCCTATAATTCAAGCTGATGAACCACCATAATCTTGATAAGAGCAAAATGATAGACACTATTAAGTTGCTGCTAAGGGGTTTTATGTTGCACAAGTGTGGTAATCCTCTCTATATTCCGACAAATGAAATACGGAATGTTCATCATCTGTACCCTGGTGAAATGCATGAGAAACCTGATGTGATAAGCATAGAGACGAGAGAACCATCCCTCACAGCTGAAATATTTCATGATCAATTTCATTAGTGGAGCATATTCATCTTTCAGATATCAGAATGGGAACACTCTCTTGGGCTGCCTCAAAAAACCGGTTTTAATGTATGGCTCATAATGTTGCTGGTAAATCTTCTGCTTCTTGTTCCATGGTTCTCCAATGTTCGGTATGCCGGTTGCTAATGAGACAGATTCTGGTGTAAGTGTGAAGGTGACACCGACTAAGATAGCTTGATCTCCATGTAAGTGCAGCAAAAAAAGATGAGCCAACTCATGATGAAATTGAACACTAGCCACCTTTTGACAAAACTCAAAGCATGATTGATGCTGAAAACAAAACATGGCAAGAGGGCAGGCCTGCAATTTTGTAAGGGTGGTCGGTTCTTCTCTAACATGTCTGCCACTTTTATGAGGCCTCCGGGGTGCTTGTTCTTCCAAGGGTGAGTCACTTTGGGTTTCCACTTCATAGTCCGATGAATGCTCAGATGCCATGACTGTTGTTTTCAAACTGCCTTGAAGATGAAAATGATGGTGTATGAAAACTGTTTGGACTACTCTTTTAGTAATGTGTGCCAACTCTGCCACCAAAGGGGAAAACCAATGAACAAGGACTCTTAGGAAAGGGAGATAATATCAAGGGATTAGGAATTATTGGGAGAGATTTGTTTGGGAATTATGGGAGGGGGTTTAGTAATTTAGATGTGGGAATAGGTTTTATGGTTTTTCACATTTGAAAGTTTTGGGAAAGGGAATTTTAGGATAGGGGTTTAGTAACTTTTGGGGATACGGAAGAATGAAATATAGGAGAAATGGAATAAGGGAGAAGGGAATGATGGAGAAGTGACCTTGGTAGCAAAACAGTAAATTGTGGAAACCACAGAAATTTCCTTTGAGGCACGTTTGAAGTAGGGTTTGGATTTTTGCTTCAATCATTAACATCCATAAACCACCATCACTCAGCACAAAAATGGATGAAACATTGAGATGTCGACCCTACCTGGTGAATCCACGCAAATAAATGGCAATTTGGAGAAGTTTGAAACATTTTTGGGCTTTCAGGTGTATGCGCCACGCTGCATACCCAACGCACCGCGCCGTCCCAGTGTGCCGCACCTGTTCAAATTTACACTAGAAATTTTCTCCCAGTGTACCACGCCACCTGCTCTGTGCACTGCGCCGACCAAATTTCCTCTAACTTTCCCCAAATCGCACACCAACTCAACCAATTTGCTTTGAGTGGCTTTCTCCTTGGTCTTGGCATACAAATAACATTGATCTTCATGAAAATGTATTTATAAAGGCATGGATTTAATTTTTGACTCTCCGAGACCCATCTTTATAATGTTTTTGCATTGGCACTTTTTCTATTTTAATACAACTCTGTTTTTGAATTTCCTTTTGATTTTTTGACTGAAACAATGAAATTCTTGGCAAATTTTTGCAGGGATACCTGACATGGAATTTGACAAAGCAGACAAGGGTTGCGCCTGGAGATTTCAAAAACTGAAAACTTTTGAAAATTATTAGAAAGGACAAAATGTTGACTTTTCCTCAAAATAGAGTTTTGAAGAATAGTCATAATCCATCGATATAATGATGAAATTCGCGAAATAGAAAACATGTGTAGAACCTCCCTCTGACCTGCTGGCATTTTAACACTTTAACAACTCAATTTTTGAAACCCTAGACCTATGATTGACATGACTCGTTGCCCATTAAAAGATCAAACATTGACTATCATGGACTTTAATAAACATCAATGAAAAAGCCTAAGCTAGTAGGTATAAGACATGAGGGTAATGAATGACAAAGCCATTCTGTTAGATTTATGGCATGCTCCTAGCAGAATTCAAGTGATCAAGTAGGATGGGACACCTAAAAATGAAATGCAAAAAAAGTTTTGATCTCCGATGGAGGACTGACAAGACCGACTCTAACAACTTCTATTAGGTTACTTTTATCTGTTGTTGCTACTTTTGATTTTGAGGTAGAACAGAGGGATGTGAAGACAACATTTCTACACAGGGATCTGGAAGAGGAGATCTGCATGAAGCAACCTGTTGGATACCTATAGTAATAGGTTTCATATTTCATGATTGATTATTGAAAATCCAAATAGGCTCTGCTTTGTTAGCACAAAGATCCCATATTTCCAGGTGATCAGAGGTGTGTGAAATTACTTCAGATATTGAGGACCTTATTACATTTTTGTGGATGATTCAACAGTCTAATCTGGATCATGCCATGTTTCAATTTTGAGTTGTAGAATAGAGAAAGAAGTCTGTCCGAACAGCTTAATCTTGGCAGACAAGTAGTTCAGGTAGAGAAACAAAGGTTCCCAAAAGCCTAATCTGGGACCTTGGAAGAGATAAGGGTAGAAGCAGATAGAGTAAAAAAGGAAAAAGCTAAAGAAAAGAAAAGGCAATTGAGGGTTGCAAGTCTAAGTGCCCCTCCAAGAAGAAACTAAAAAATGTTAGGTGAAATAGTTGGGTAGGCAGTTGTGGTTGCAGAAAGGACAGGTTCACCATTACATAGTTGTCAAAGATATTTTGCCAAGGCAATGGACATATCAGCAAAAAAGGTGGTGAATTTCATGGATTCACAGCAGAAAGCATCACTAACTTCACTTTTTCCCCCTTACTCCATCATTAACATCCCCTTTCTCAAAGATTCCCCTCCTTCACTTTACTAACTCCTAATTCTACTATTTAACTCCCTTATTCTACCCCTTGCCCTAATAGTAATAACACTAAGGTGTATAAAGCCCTAAATGTTATATATTCCCTCCCCTAGGCATAATAGCCGAGAAATCTGCAAAGAGGGATCATAGTGGCATCTGGCCACCATGGTGAACCTATCTCTGATACTCTCCCTTTGCTGCAGATCATTTCCCCTCAAAAAATACCTTTGCATGGGTATAAACCCCTCTCTAAACCCCTCTAGCCCACAAACCCTCCGCAAACCTTATAAAAGGCAAAATCCCGCCTTCAGCATGCCCCCAAATGCAAGCGCGGGTGGTCAGAGGTTGAAACATTTGAAAACCTTGTCAAAAAACCCATAAACGTTAAATTTTTCCGCCGCCCTATCCGCCGTGTACCTTACACCTCCGCCAGCCGTCGGATCAAGCCCTCCAGATCCGACGGCCCACCACAATATCGGAACGCCGTCCACATCCGCGCGTTAACTCCCGAGAACATGACGTTGCGCCTCGTCATGCCTCTGCCACGCGTCGCCCGTTAGACCGTCTCGGAGCTCCCTCTGACACCCTGGGCGCCGTACTCTAACCGCCCCGAGAGACCGTGACGGTTAAAGCCTTAACCGTAACCTTCACGGCTTAACCTCCGCCCGTCCGCTATTTGACCGTCCCGCCGCGTCCAGCTCACCGCTGACTGGGCTGCCACCTCACCCCCGTTGACCGGTCGTCTGCTGCCACGTCCTCCCCGATGACGTCTGCTGACGTCACATCACCGTGACCCACCAATGACGTCATGCTGACGTCATCCTATAAAAGCGCCAAATGGGTAAAAATCTCATATTAACCAAATTTCACGCATTTTTTACCATTTCACTGTTATTGTCTGCCGAACTCTCTGTTTAACCGTTTCTGCCCGGATTTCCGCCAACCTATAAATTCAACAAAGGCGACCACTCCAGCAACTGCAGTACACCTTATCACGACTTCTGCACGTCAAGTTACAGGTATTTACCCTACCCTGCCCTCCATTCGACCTGCATTCTGCTCTAAACTGCTCACAGGCATAATAGGACCGTAAAACAGATTTTTTCACCGCTAGAACCGGGTTATACCTCCACCATTGTCTCTGTGAAGTCCAAAAATTCCCTGCAGAGTTGTAACAAACTGCAATTCATCTGAAAACCCCTCGTCCTGCGTTTTCTCGGCTAATGCCCCGCTGAATACCTCTGAATTACTACCAGGAGCTAAATTGGGCACCAAAAGAATCTCTGTAACCAATTACCAGCAGTATTTCAATTTCTAGCTGGTAAATTCCCCTCTGACAGTTCAGAAAATCAAGTTTTTACCACAGAGGGCAATCTGCAGTCTGTCTTTGCCAACTCACTTGTCAAATTGCATTAGTTTATCCCTTCACAAGCTATGGAGACTCCCATTGCTCTCAATATTAAGCCTATCAATGCCCCCCACCAAGAATTAGCATGGAAACCCCTGGGAGACATGGATTACCAGATGTTGGACTGGTTTCCTATGGGAACTAAGTATAATATCCAGATGTTAAATGAACTGAGAGCCCAGCACATGAGTGGAGCAGATATCCTGGGGATCTGGGAATCAAATTTGCCCATATACAACCTTCCCCAAGTCAATCCAATGCCAGAGCTCATCTACAGTTGCCAAGAGTGCTATGACCCCAGCCAAAGGGCAGTCATTAGCCCCACAGGCCTAGTCCTGTTTCAGATCACTCCAGAGAGTATAAATCAGATGCTGCATTTTCATACAGCCAAGAAACTGACCCCTCTTTCCATGCAAGATTTGATAAGGAGAGGAAACAAACTGTCTAATGACCAGATTGTGAAGATTAACCAGCTATTTGTTACCCCTAGCTCTGAAGCAGTCAGAACCCCTCCCATTGGTTACCAATACCTGAATGAGTTGGGCAGGATGATGGTGGACTTGATTGGATATGTCCTGGGATTCAGAGGACTGGAAGATGTAGATGACAGCATATTGGCCATGCTGTCCATATTTGCCCCGGGTAAGCCTCCAGCTATCCACTATGATTATGCAACTTATATAGCTGAGAAGATTCATGACCAGTTCATGAACTTGAAGAGGGAGAGGCTGTTCAGATACACCTCCTACATATATCATCTGTTCTTGTTCAACCAGCCAGCTACCTTCTCTGTCCCTTTGAGGTCACTCAACGCCCAAGGAACCCCAAGATCAGTTGTTTTTTGGACCCCTGTGTTCCATCGTACCTCAGTATCACCTTATACATACTGTGAGTTTATTGATTTATTTGTTCATCCAGCCCTAACAGTGCTGCAAGGTGCCCCTCCTCCTAGACTGACCGATGACATGAAAAGAATTCTTCATTTGAACAAGCTTTACAACATCGACAACTGGTACTTCTACCAGAATCACACAGTCATTAGGGTGTATGGATGTGAATTAAATCCATTTAGGCTGCCAAGGTACGTTCCCATGAGACTGTTTGCCTTAGAATATTTCAGGCAATTTGGGAACTCAGATTACCTACACTTTCAGAGTAAAAACAAGAAATCACAGTTGAAAGTGAGAAATCAGCTAGGTCCTTTCTTATACAACAGAAAGGAGGAAGGCTGGAAAGAGGCAGACAGGATCCTGGAAGGACTCCAGTTGAAAACTAGTTTTGAGTGGATTCCATATGACCCTAACCACTCTATTTCCCTCAGGAGGATCAGGTATAAGTTAGGCAACTATGCTCATGCCAGATTACCTGAAATTGAAAAATATGCAAATGCACCAGATTGGGAAGAGGGCACATTAGTAGAGCAAATGACTAACGAAGAAATACTTGAGCAAGAGGCTAGAAATGTCCAAAAACAAGCTGACTTGGAAACTTGTGGACAGGTGCCTATTTCCTACAGGAGGCAAATTGGGGCAGCCACCACAACACCAGCAACACAACAGCGAACTGCCGAGCAGACAACCCAAGCAGCAAGCAAGGACAAAGGCAAACAGGTGGAACAACCACCTATATTAACAGAAGAACAGGTTGACACCTTGCTACAGCAGCAAGAAGAAATGGAAGAACGGGAGTTGGGGCAGCAACAAGATAAACCACAAACTAGTGGGCAGCAGCCATTACAGCAAAATAAAGAGACAGATTTGCCCGGATCTACAGAACAGCAGCCCCAAACAGAGTTGTCTCCAAGAACAGACATCAATGTGGACAGCTCAGTCCTCCAAACACCTCAGAAGGAGGACTTAACCAGAAAGAGAGAGAGAGAGACTCCCCAGACTTCATCCTTGATCAGAGGAGAGAAGAGACAAAGATTGAATGACTCCCAAGAGGAGGACATAGCAGTAAGGCAGGCCATGGGCATGGGCCCACCCAGTGGAGAACTCTCGGCCAGCTCATCTCAAAGAGGACCAGATATGACAATGGGAGGAGAGGTCAGCTCTTCTGGCCGGCATAGAGAGGGGCACTCAAGTATAAAGCAGCAGTTCATCGAAATCAAGAGAAGGAGTGATCCCATAAAAGTGCAACTCTATGATCACTTGTTAAAACTAGCCCCCAGCAACCAGCAGAGACTAATGTCTGCTTTTGATGTGAGTGAGGGCAAAATGATAATGAGCCATTTTATGCCCACAACTCTACATCCTCAGTCCACCTCAGACTATTTAAGAACCAACATGGAGGTTCTGGCTAAAGATATTCACCCCATGGATAAGATAGAGTTACACAAACAAACGGGTGAAATGGTGTATGCCTCCCTGGCAGATGAGACACTGGAAAATTACAAGTTAAAGAGCAGCCTAGACAATACATCATCCCAGCTAGAATTGGAACGAGCATCCTCACAAGCCAAGGACAACAGGATCAAATCCTTGGAGGAGGTAATCATAGAGATAGGACATGATCCCAAGGATGTCAAAGGCATCCAAGAACTGCTGAAAATAAGGGATGCAGACATGGCAGCCCTAAGAAAGAAAATCAAACTCCCGGCCACCATCCATCCACAAACAGATGAAGTTGCCCAGCAACGGCAAGAAAAAGATACCACAGACCTGCTGGTATCCTTATACAAAGAGCTGGTTAGGACTCAAGACCAGCTAGGACAAACTGAAACTGCAAAGGCAGCACTACAGGAAGCACTGAAGCAAAGAGAAGAGGGCCATCCCTCCCAGCCTCCTCCTGTGATAATAAATCTTGAGGAAGTCCCTCCAAAGACTGCTCCTCCTCCTCAGCAAACAGAAGCTACAGCACCAACTACAGCGCCATCCACAGCAGCAACAACTACAACATCAGAACAGGCTGCTAGTCTAGACATGCAAAAGCTGCAAGCAGAGATCCGAGCTATGGAAGCTCAAATGAAAGAGCTGGATGGGCTCAAACAGAACTTGGCTAATGTTAATGAGAAATTTGATAAAAGCAAACAAAATGAGGCAGCCAAGGAGAGAGAGGTGAAAACCCTTAAGAGAAGGATTGCTGAGCTGGAAAAAGAGCTTGCACTGGAAAGGGTGACAGCTGATATGAAAGCAGTGTTGTGGAGCAACATTGGGAGATCCATTGCCAAACAGTGGCAATACATTGAAACCATGGATGAACAAATGGTGCTCATCACCAAAGCAAACAAGGAAATACAGAGAGCAAGGGCAAGCCTTGGGCACATGCCAGAAGCAGCTACCAGGATGATCAATATCCTGAATTACAAAACTAGCACTCAATTGGCTAGCATGGGAATCAACAACAGGACAGAAACGATTGCCATAGCCAAGAGAGTTGTTACATTGAGAAACTTGATTGGAACCTTGGAAAGAAGGACACAGGACATGCAGACAGAAATTAACAGGTTCCTGGAGAAGTTTGTAACACTGCAGAACAGAGGCCTCCCCAACATTTTGAGCAGCGTGGGAAGACTGCTCACCCTGGACAACTATAACAAGAGAATTGATGCACATGCAGTAGCAGAGATTGCAAAACCTCCCAGCACTTCAAAGGACACAGGGCCAGCCACAGGGCAAATGATGTATGACAGAGTGGAGAACCTGTTTTTTCTCATGAATGAGATAGAGCATCTGTTTGATACACCACCCAATTTCTTCAAGTTCACAGAAGCAGATGAGACTCTAGGGGCAATTTTGGCACATCAACTGCCCACACAGGATGTCTGGAGGCATTTGACCCAGACAATTTTAACGGGACAGAACCAATAGCGCAAAGGGAAAGAAGCAGGTACATACAGTGACAATTTTGGGAATTAATACCCACAGGAAAAGGCAGAGGCTGAGCCAACTCAGCCAGACCAATGACTCACCACCAGCGGCAGTCAAAGATACAGCTGACAGGCCCGAGACACAGTGTACCAGCCTACAGCCGGGTTTTCTATGCATTAACTCCGAATACTCAGACCGACTTAGCTATTCCTACAAAGCTAAAATATCTTCTGACAGAGCATTAAAATGCCTGTACTATGTATTAAATGCTGCATTAAATTCTGCCCATAATATCTTAGATAGTTGGTAAGGAAGTAAATCTGAGATAACAGAGGACTCAGATATTTTGTAAATGACCGCAAGTATATATTCACCCTTCACAGCAGTGAAAGGGGTTGGTTGATGGTTATTATTTTCTTAGAAGAGCTCTGGCTCGTTGTAACATTTTCAGAGAACCAATACAAAGGAAGTATGGAATTTCCAAGGCTCAGTGTTATTTGATGTCTTGTGGTGAAGGATGCATGTTACAGGATTCCATGGGTGTTGCATAAAACTATAAGTATTCTCAAATCTCTTTGTCGTGTCTGTTTTGAGTCTTTTGTTCTCTTTACTGTTCTTATGTTTACACTTGACAGCAAGGTGAAAGGATAGTACCAGGATTTAACCATGTTTACCCTGGACTCAAACTGAGCTATTATAAATGTTTTCCTCTTATACAGTAACAGAATTGTAATTCTTAAATGCTGCAATTCAAGACTGTGTTTTTTATTGTAACAGTCATTCTCTGGGATTCAACTTTGCCCCTAAGACCTCTGTTTTCTCTTCTTTAAGCTATCAGTTGGGAACACATAGATAAATAGTGGAAATTCTTAAATGCTTTCACTATTCGTGCTACCTGTTTCCAGTCTTTTAATCAAAAATCTGTTCTATTAAACTCCCAAATGGCCCTGTAAGTCCCATCTTTCATCTCAAAACTTCAAACACATACAGCTACAGACTCCATTGCCCAATGGTACTCAACTTCTCAGAAAACTACTTCACTAGAACCTAAAAGGAATTTCACCAACCAAACATAAACAAAACACAGTGCATAATAGCTAGCCTAAAACCCTACAACAAACAGTTACAAATCATAAAGAGAGAGCCCTCTCTGATCACTGTTAGGCTAGAAGCAGAGATCCAAAGATTGGTTAGTGGTTACCCCGGCCGTATTCCCTTGGGAGTCATAGGGAACAACCTGGGTGTTAACATAATTGGCGACTCCGCTGGGGAAAAAGACTATTCAATCACTATCTATCTTCCAAAGCTTTCATCAAGCCTGAAGCTAGCCAAGACATCTTAGGACTGTTTCTGTGATACAGGGGCAGTCTTAGGGAAGAGCTAACTAGGGAAACTTATCCTGGCCTTGAAACATATATAGTCATTCCAGAGTTCTTATTTTGCCCTTGTAAATACTAAACTTCTGTATAAAGTTCTGAAAGAACACTTAGAAGCTGGCTCCTAAAAGAAACCCAAGGCATACTAGGGCACATCCTGACCCTGATCAGCCTATCATTGTTAATAATCCAAACATCATCACAAAAAACATAAGGAAACAGCACAAGCAGGAGAGGCCTGCTGATCCAGTCATAAGTTTAGACCAACCTATCCTCATACCAACTCCTTGTAAAGTCCTTTTCCGTTCCACACCTAATTCCCCTAGTTCATCATCAACACCTCAAAGTCCTCCTCTCCCATCTTCACCATCTGCACATACTCACTCAACCAGTTCTCCACTTGTTACCCATCCTATTAACCCCAGTACACCTGTTATCCCAGTTGTCCCATTTGTTCCTATCAACCCTATTAACCCTATAAACATGGCTAACAGATATGCACCATTGCAGATTCCAGCCAATGCGCCAGCCCTACCCCAAGATTATCAAACCAGACTCTCATTTTTTGATTCCCATGGCCCTTTGACAGCCATCCAGCATGCTAAAAAGATGCAAGACCACTTTGAGACCTATGAAATTGATGATGATAGTGTCAGGATGAGAATTTTTGTCCAAAGCCTAACTGGGGATGTCAGAACTTGGTTTAGATCCTTGAATGCAAATTCCATTGCAACCTCTGAAGTTCTATACCAGGAATTTACCAACAGATGGGAGAAAAAGAGAGATCCACACCATATACTCGGGGAATACAACACCATTAGAAGAGGTCCCCAAGAAACGGTGTTGGAATATTGTGCTAGGTTTAACAACATATACAATGCTATTCCCCAGAACTTAAGGCCCCCTCCTGATTTAGCCCTTTATAACTTCCCCGATGGTTTTGACTCTGATATGGCCTATCAGTTGAGAGAAAGAGACCCTCCAACCCTTGCAGAAGCCCAAAGAGTTGCAGTCACTGTAGAGGCCAACCTAATTGCCAAAAGAAACAGGGCAAAGCTGGAAAAGAAGGTTGGTTTCAAAGAAGAGCCCTCGGGCTTCGATCAGAAGTTGGAAGCAATTCTAAACAGCATGAAAAGACTAGGTGAAAGAGTGGAATCAGTAGAAAGAAAGTCATCCTGGGAAGCGCCACAAAACAATACTCCTAGAAACCCAAATTTTAGGAGAACACAAAACCCCAATACAGGAAAAACAGGTGCTGACCAAGATATCAGACCACCTTTTCAAGAAAATTATGCAGAAACTTCCTCAGCTAATCAGCTCAATGAAGATCCTGAGATCAATTTAATAGGGCTGGATGGTAAAAGCCATGTTTTCCTAACACAAGAAGACCATGATGAGGATGAAAACAAAACATTCCAAACACAATCAGGAGAATCCTTTGACTTCAAGCAAGGATATGATACTGCTGTATATGAAGTCCATAAGCAGTACAAACTAAGAAGTAGGACTGTGAATGCAAATCAGCCAGAAAAGGTAAAGGATAAACAACAATCTAAAGAAGACTCAGTCACTGAACCTAATCACAAAACAAACTTGCCTGCAAAGGAAGTAGTGGTTGAGGAGGTCACTGAATTACTGCCTACCTCACAAGAGCCCACAGCAACTTCATCCTCTCACCCAAATCCGAATATCACCCCTCAAGACATGGGCATGAGGGGCAGGTTCCAAAATCAAGATGAAATCCAACCGGAAGAGTCATTGAACAAGGAAAGGACTGCTGTCCGTGACCTTAAAATGCAGGTGGATAAACCCTTTGACTTAGGAGTAGAGATTGGCAAGTTAAAGGTAGCAATTCCCCTCTCAGAGTTAGCAAAGCATGACATATACAAACAACAGATCAAAAAATCCCTTCAGCTCACCAACAACAAAGATGATGTAAATGTGCTAGATGACACTCCAGAATTACTGTTTGGTCCAGAGGTAGATGGAAAAACAGTAGTCACAGGGGTCTTACCTTTTTATGTCAGTTTGCACGTTCATGATAAAATACTGCACAATGCAATGTTTGACTCAGGTGCATCTCACAACCTCATGCCAAAAGCAGTCATGGAAAGATTAAATTTGGATATAACAAGACCATACAAAGACCTGTTTTCTTTTGATTCTAGTCAAGTAAAATGCTTGGGCCTGATTAAGGATTTATGTGTGTCCCTGGTTCAATTTCCCAACAAAACCATTTTAATGGATGTTGTTGTTGCTGATATCCCACCCAAATATGGAATGCTCTTATCAAGATCATGGGGAGCCAAGCTCCAAGGCTCCCTGCAATTAGACATGTCATATGCAACCATCTCTGTCTTTGGACAACCCAAGAGACTTTATAGGGAAACACTCATGAAATACATGGTCAGCAGTGAAGAAAAGCCTCAAAATTTTCCAATATATGCTGTCCATTCAGACGTAGACTCTTACATCCTCTTTAATGACAGCATAGGCCTCTCGGGCAGTCACATTAGCACGGAGACATTTAAACCAGAGCAAAACATCCATCAAACAAATGGCACCTGCCAAAATTTAATCAGCCCAACAATACCCATTCACCCTCCTTCAGTTGTAAAAAATTGTCAAACAAATGATGAAATTATCCTAGGAGACAAATGGAAAAAGAAACCTCAACTCATGCTCACATGGCCATCCCATGAAAAGAGTTTAAGATCCCCTGACCAGCAAGATAGTCTGTGGGTCCTAGAGTTTGATGGCTCAGTTAACAAGTTAGGGGCAGGAGCTGGAGTATGGATACATAACAAAGAAAAGGCCTGTGCACAAGGCAGGGCTTATAGATTGAACTTTAGATGCACTAATAACATGGCAGAATATGAAGCTCTGCTACTAGGTCTCAAGATTGCAAAATCATTACAAGCACATAGCCTCTCAATCATGGGGGACTCTGATCTAGTAATTCAACAAGTAAAAGGGGATTTTGTCACCAATGACAAAAGATTAAGGTCCTATAGGTCTGCTGTAATTGAAATATTAGAAACTTTCTCCGAGTTTGTTATCACAAAGATTCCAAGGGGCCACAATCTCCATGCTCACAGCTTGGCAACATTTGCCAGCACCTTCAAGTTCCCATTACAACCCAACAATTGTTTCACAGCAGAGGTCAAATATAGACCTTCTATCCCAAACAATGTCAAAGAGTGGCAAGTATTTGAGAATGATAGGCAAATAAACAACTTTTTAACCTTGCAACAAGAGTTTACAGGATTAAATATTGATCTTGAGACAGCAAGTCAATCTCAAATTACTGATGGAGCAAGTCAATCACAATTACAGTTTCAACAGTCTGCTCACCCAATGTCACCTAGGACAGCAAAACAACTACTCAGTCCAACCATTTTCAACAAAGAAAACATTCAGCAAATTCACCAAATTGATTGTGAAGAGCTGGGCAGTGCTGAAGATGAAATCATACAACTCAAAGACAATCTTCTTCCAGCAGGCCTTACCCCACTAGAGGATATTTTTGACTCAAATGATGTCTCCAGGAAACCAAAGATGCAGCCATTAGATGCAACAATTGAAGAATGTAACATTGGTACCACTGACAAGCCTAAAATAATAAAGCTATCTGCTGCTTTACCCCCTGACCAAAAACCCAAATATGTTGACCTCTTTAAAGAGTTCCAAGATGTCTTTGCCTGGGGATATGAAGACTTGAAGTCTTATGATACCTCTGTTATACAGCACACCATTCCCCTCAAGCCTAATCAAAAACCATTCAAACAGAAATTGAGAAGAATCAATCCTGTGCTTCTTCCTTCCATTGAAAAGGAATTACAAAAAATGTTCAAAGCGGGGATCATAGCACCAATCAGGTTCTCTGACTGGATTTCAAATTTGGTCCCTACAAGAAAGAAAACTGGTGAGATTAGACTCTGTGTAGACTTAAGGAATTTGAACCTAGTGTCACTCAAAGACAACTATCCCTTACCCAAAATGGACCACATCCTTCAAAGAGTAGTGGGAGCCTCAAGAATATCATTGTTGGATGGCTTCTCAGGTTTCAATCAAATCCTGGTACACCCTGACGATCAAGACAAAACTGCATTTACTACCCCATGGGGTACTTTCAAGTATGTGAAAATGCCCTTTGGATTGAAGAATGCTGGGGCAACATTTCAAAGAGCAATGGACATTGCTTTTGCAAAAGAAATTCATGATTTCCTGGTCATTTACTTAGATGATCTTACACCCTTCTCAAAATCTGACCAAGAACATTTGAAACATTTAAGACAGATTTTCATAACATGCAGAAAATATGGCATTTCCTTAAACCCCAAGAAGTCTTTATTTGGTTTGGAAGAAGGGAAACTTTTAGGACACATCATTTCAAAAGATGGCATAAGAATTGATCCAGATAGGATACAAGCGATCCTACAAATGCCTCACCCTAGGAATGTCAAAGAGTTGCAAGGATTCTTAGGAAAACTCAATTTTTTAAGAAGGTTCATCCCAAATTTAGCAGAATTGATCAGACTGCTAAACAATATGCTAAAGAAAGATTCAAAGGTTAAGTGGACTGTGGAAGCAAAGCAAGCCTTTGAAAGCATAAAACTGGCTTTAACCCAAACCCCGGTATTAACTAATCCTCAGTTTGACAAAGACTTTATTATTTTTTCTTTTGCCTCCCAGCATACTATTGCTGCTGTTTTATTGCAGAAAAATGATCAAGGGAATGAAAAGCCCATTGCCTTCTTCAGCAGAGCTCTTAGAGATGCTCCTTTGAAATACCAAATAATGGAAAAACAAGCCTATGCACTAATCAAAGCTATCAAAGATTTTAGGATCTATATCCTTTACTCTCATGTTGTGGCTTATGTACCAAGTCCTATTGTCAAAGACATTCTCACCCAAGAAAACTTAGAGGGTAGAAGAGGAAAATGGATTGCAAACATACTTGAATTTGACATTGAAATAAAGCCTACAAAGTTAATAAAAGGGCAAGGTTTGGCTAAGTTAATGACAGAATCAAATTTCCAAGCCTTAGATATCAACCAACTGGACAGTGAAACAGAGCTGGCGACTCCAAAGATCAATGTAGCCTTTGAACAATCTCCATGGTACTCTGATATCTGTTATGTGTTACAAAACCTGTGTGCTCCCCCAGGACTGTCCAGAACTAAGTCTAGGTTCCTAAAAATGAAAACATCCAAATTTTGTGTGTTAGATGAGAATCTACTCTGGAAAAACCATGAAGGTATTTTGCTGCACTGTCTTCTTGAGAATGAAACTGATAAAATTATGCAAGAATTCCATGCTGGAGACTGTGGTGGACATTTGTACTGGAAGTCCACTGTGGACAAAATATTAAGGGCCGGTTATTACTGGCCCACCATGTTCTCAGATGTGAAGAAATTCACAACATCATGCCACAAGTGCCAACTGTTTGAAGGCAGAAGACAGTTGCTGCCACTTCCTTTGAGGCCCATTTCAACAGAAAGACCTTTTCAACAATGGGGCTTGGATTTCATTGGAGAGATTCATCCCTCATCTTCAGGACAACACAGATGGATTTTGACTGCAACAGACTACTTCACCAAGTGGATTGAAGCTGCCCCATGCAGACAAGCAAATGACTCAGTGATCATTCAATTCTTAGAGAACAATATACTGGCCAGATTTGGCTGCCCAGACAAGATAATAACAGACAATGCTGCTGCCTTCAGATCCAAGAAAATGGTAAACTTTTGCCATAAATTTCATATCACTTTGGGCCATTCTACAGCTTACTATCCTCAGGGAAATGGTCTTGCTGAATCATCAAACAAAAGCTTGATAAACATCATAAAGAAAGTGCTGGAAGAGAACAAAAAGAACTGGCACAAGAAACTAGTAAATGCTTTATGGGCAGACAGATTAACCACCAAAAGATCAATTGGGACCAGCCCATATGAGTTAGTCTACGGATTAGAGGCCAGATTTCCTTCATCACTAGGGGTGCCAGTTATGAAACTTCTACAAGAAAGTCAAGCAGAGCCAAATGACATGCAAAGAAGGATCAACCAGATAATCTGTTTACAGCAAACCAGAGAACAAGTTTTCAGCAGAGTGCAGATACTACAAGAGAAACTGAAAAAGGCCTTTGACAGAAGAACCAAAGCAGAAGACTTCAATCTAGGAGACAAAGTTCTAAAGTGGGATGCAAGAAGAGAAGACAAAGGGAAACATGGGAAGTTTGATTCTTTATGGAAAGGACCATTTGCTGTCCAAGCAGTGCAAGGTAATAACACTTATTTCCTTAAAAGTTTGACTGTAACTGAACTGGATGAAGGTCCTGTCAATGGCAGGATGCTGAAGCACTATTATGATGGTCCACTATGATAAGGATCCAAAGGTTCATTGTATATATTCAGGCCTATATATGTTTTCTATTTTTAGTTTGTAAGAAGAGGTTTTCCAAGTGCTGCACCTAGCAGCAACAGGCACATAGAACCAGAGGTTCCCATCAAAAAGCACACAATTTTGACAGGTTACATGTATCAGAGCTCAAAGATTAAGATGGACATTCAAGGAACAAGGCAATCTGACCTGCTGTTCTTGGTCTTTCAAAAGAAAAACCATCCCCATGTGGAGCCACTGTTGGATACCTATAGTAATAGGTTTCATATTTCATGATTGATTATTGAAAATCCAAATAGGCTCTGCTTTGTTAGCACAAAGATCCCATATTTCCAGGTGATCAGAGGTGTGTGAAATTACTTCAGATATTGAGGACCTTATTACATTTTTGTGGATGATTCAACAGTCTAATCTGGATCATGCCATGTTTCAATTTTGAGTTGTAGAATAGAGAAAGAAGTCTGTCCGAACAGCTTAATCTTGGCAGACAAGTAGTTCAGGTAGAGAAACAAAGGTTCCCAAAAGCCTAATCTGGGACCTTGGAAGAGATAAGGGTAGAAGCAGATAGAGTAAAAAAGGAAAAAGCCAAAGAAAAGAAAAGGCAATTGAGGGTTGCAAGTCTAAGTGCCCCTCCAAGAAGAAACTAAAAAATGTTAGGTGAAATAGTTGGGTAGGCAGTTGTGGTTGCAGAAAGGACAGGTTCACCATTACATAGTTGTCAAAGATATTTTGCCAAGGCAATGGACATATCAGCAAAAAAGGTGGTGAATTTCATGGATTCACAGCAGAAAGCATCACTAACTTCACTTTTTCCCCCTTACTCCATCATTAACATCCCCTTTCTCAAAGATTCCCCTCCTTCACTTTACTAACTCCTAATTCTACTATTTAACTCCCTTATTCTACCCCTTGCCCTAATAGTAATAACACTAAGGTGTATAAAGCCCTAAATGTTATATATTCCCTCCCCTAGGCATAATAGCCGAGAAATCTGCAAAGAGGGATCATAGTGGCATCTGGCCACCATGGTGAACCTATCTCTGATACTCTCCCTTTGCTGCAGATCATTTCCCCTCAAAAAATACCTTTGCATGGGTATAAACCCCTCTCTAAACCCCTCTAGCCCACAAACCCTCCGCAAACCTTATAAAAGGCAAAATCCCGCCTTCAGCATGCCCCCAAATGCAAGCGCGGGTGGTCAGAGGTTGAAACATTTGAAAACCTTGTCAAAAAACCCATAAACGTTAAATTTTTCCGCCGCCCTATCCGCCGTGTACCTTACACCTCCGCCAGCCGTCGGATCAAGCCCTCCAGATCCGACGGCCCACCACAATATCGGAACGCCGTCCACATCCGCGCGTTAACTCCCGAGAACATGACGTTGCGCCTCGTCATGCCTCTGCCACGCGTCGCCCGTTAGACCGTCTCGGAGCTCCCTCTGACACCCTGGGCGCCGTACTCTAACCGCCCCGAGAGACCGTGACGGTTAAAGCCTTAACCGTAACCTTCACGGCTTAACCTCCGCCCGTCCGCTATTTGACCGTCCCGCCGCGTCCAGCTCACCGCTGACTGGGCTGCCACCTCACCCCCGTTGACCGGTCGTCTGCTGCCACGTCCTCCCCGATGACGTCTGCTGACGTCACATCACCGTGACCCACCAATGACGTCATGCTGACGTCATCCTATAAAAGCGCCAAATGGGTAAAAATCTCATATTAACCAAATTTCACGCATTTTTTACCATTTCACTGTTATTGTCTGCCGAACTCTCTGTTTAACCGTTTCTGCCCGGATTTCCGCCAACCTATAAATTCAACAAAGGCGACCACTCCAGCAACTGCAGTACACCTTATCACGACTTCTGCACGTCAAGTTACAGGTATTTACCCTACCCTGCCCTCCATTCGACCTGCATTCTGCTCTAAACTGCTCACAGGCATAATAGGACCGTAAAACAGATTTTTTCACCGCTAGAACCGGGTTATACCTCCACCATTGTCTCTGTGAAGTCCAAAAATTCCCTGCAGAGTTGTAACAAACTGCAATTCATCTGAAAACCCCTCGTCCTGCGTTTTCTCGGCTAATGCCCCGCTGAATACCTCTGAATTACTACCAGGAGCTAAATTGGGCACCAAAAGAATCTCTGTAACCAATTACCAGCAGTATTTCAATTTCTAGCTGGTAAATTCCCCTCTGACAGTTCAGAAAATCAAGTTTTTACCACAGAGGGCAATCTGCAGTCTGTCTTTGCCAACTCACTTGTCAAATTGCATTAGTTTATCCCTTCACAAGCTATGGAGACTCCCATTGCTCTCAATATTAAGCCTATCAATGCCCCCCACCAAGAATTAGCATGGAAACCCCTGGGAGACATGGATTACCAGATGTTGGACTGGTTTCCTATGGGAACTAAGTATAATATCCAGATGTTAAATGAACTGAGAGCCCAGCACATGAGTGGAGCAGATATCCTGGGGATCTGGGAATCAAATTTGCCCATATACAACCTTCCCCAAGTCAATCCAATGCCAGAGCTCATCTACAGTTGCCAAGAGTGCTATGACCCCAGCCAAAGGGCAGTCATTAGCCCCACAGGCCTAGTCCTGTTTCAGATCACTCCAGAGAGTATAAATCAGATGCTGCATTTTCATACAGCCAAGAAACTGACCCCTCTTTCCATGCAAGATTTGATAAGGAGAGGAAACAAACTGTCTAATGACCAGATTGTGAAGATTAACCAGCTATTTGTTACCCCTAGCTCTGAAGCAGTCAGAACCCCTCCCATTGGTTACCAATACCTGAATGAGTTGGGCAGGATGATGGTGGACTTGATTGGATATGTCCTGGGATTCAGAGGACTGGAAGATGTAGATGACAGCATATTGGCCATGCTGTCCATATTTGCCCCGGGTAAGCCTCCAGCTATCCACTATGATTATGCAACTTATATAGCTGAGAAGATTCATGACCAGTTCATGAACTTGAAGAGGGAGAGGCTGTTCAGATACACCTCCTACATATATCATCTGTTCTTGTTCAACCAGCCAGCTACCTTCTCTGTCCCTTTGAGGTCACTCAACGCCCAAGGAACCCCAAGATCAGTTGTTTTTTGGACCCCTGTGTTCCATCGTACCTCAGTATCACCTTATACATACTGTGAGTTTATTGATTTATTTGTTCATCCAGCCCTAACAGTGCTGCAAGGTGCCCCTCCTCCTAGACTGACCGATGACATGAAAAGAATTCTTCATTTGAACAAGCTTTACAACATCGGCAACTGGTACTTCTACCAGAATCACACAGTCATTAGGGTGTATGGATGTGAATTAAATCCATTTAGGCTGCCAAGGTACGTTCCCATGAGACTGTTTGCCTTAGAATATTTCAGGCAATTTGGGAACTCAGATTACCTACACTTTCAGAGTAAAAACAAGAAATCACAGTTGAAAGTGAGAAATCAGCTAGGTCCTTTCTTATACAACAGAAAGGAGGAAGGCTGGAAAGAGGCAGACAGGATCCTGGAAGGACTCCAGTTGAAAACTAGTTTTGAGTGGATTCCATATGACCCTAACCACTCTATTTCCCTCAGGAGGATCAGGTATAAGTTAGGCAACTATGCTCATGCCAGATTACCTGAAATTGAAAAATATGCAAATGCACCAGATTGGGAAGAGGGCACATTAGTAGAGCAAATGACTAACGAAGAAATACTTGAGCAAGAGGCTAGAAATGTCCAAAAACAAGCTGACTTGGAAACTTATGGACAGGTGCCTATTTCCTACAGGAGGCAAATTGGGGCAGCCACCACAACACCAGCAACACAACAGCGAACTGCCGAGCAGACAACCCAAGCAGCAAGCAAGGACAAAGGCAAACAGGTGGAACAACCACCTATATTAACAGAAGAACAGGTTGACACCTTGCTACAGCAGCAAGAAGAAATGGAAGAACGGGAGTTGGGGCAGCAACAAGATAAACCACAAACTAGTGGGCAGCAGCCATTACAGCAAAATAAAGAGACAGATTTGCCCGGATCTACAGAACAGCAGCCCCAAACAGAGTTGTCTCCAAGAACAGACATCAATGTGGACAGCTCAGTCCTCCAAACACCTCAGAAGGAGGACTTAACCAGAAAGAGAGAGAGAGAGACTCCCCAGACTTCATCCTTGATCAGAGGAGAGAAGAGACAAAGATTGAATGACTCCCAAGAGGAGGACATAGCAGTAAGGCAGGCCATGGGCATGGGCCCACCCAGTGGAGAACTCTCGGCCAGCTCATCTCAAAGAGGACCAGATATGACAATGGGAGGAGAGGTCAGCTCTTCTGGCCGGCATAGAGAGGGGCACTCAAGTATAAAGCAGCAGTTCATCGAAATCAAGAGAAGGAGTGATCCCATAAAAGTGCAACTCTATGATCACTTGTTAAAACTAGCCCCCAGCAACCAGCAGAGACTAATGTCTGCTTTTGATGTGAGTGAGGGCAAAATGATAATGAGCCATTTTATGCCCACAACTCTACATCCTCAGTCCACCTCAGACTATTTAAGAACCAACATGGAGGTTCTGGCTAAAGATATTCACCCCATGGATAAGATAGAGTTACACAAACAAACGGGTGAAATGGTGTATGCCTCCCTGGCAGATGAGACACTGGAAAATTACAAGTTAAAGAGCAGCCTAGACAATACATCATCCCAGCTAGAATTGGAACGAGCATCCTCACAAGCCAAGGACAACAGGATCAAATCCTTGGAGGAGGTAATCATAGAGATAGGACATGATCCCAAGGATGTCAAAGGCATCCAAGAACTGCTGAAAATAAGGGATGCAGACATGGCAGCCCTAAGAAAGAAAATCAAACTCCCGGCCACCATCCATCCACAAACAGATGAAGTTGCCCAGCAACGGCAAGAAAAAGATACCACAGACCTGCTGGTATCCTTATACAAAGAGCTGGTTAGGACTCAAGACCAGCTAGGACAAACTGAAACTGCAAAGGCAGCACTACAGGAAGCACTGAAGCAAAGAGAAGAGGGCCATCCCTCCCAGCCTCCTCCTGTGATAATAAATCTTGAGGAAGTCCCTCCAAAGACTGCTCCTCCTCCTCAGCAAACAGAAGCTACAGCACCAACTACAGCGCCATCCACAGCAGCAACAACTACAACATCATAACAGGCTGCTAGTCTAGACATGCAAAAGCTGCAAGCAGAGATCCGAGCTATGGAAGCTCAAATGAAAGAGCTGGATGGGCTCAAACAGAACTTGGCTAATGTTAATGAGAAATTTGATAAAAGCAAACAAAATGAGGCAGCCAAGGAGAGAGAGGTGAAAACCCTTAAGAGAAGGATTGCTGAGCTGGAAAAAGAGCTTGCACTGGAAAGGGTGACAGCTGATATGAAAGCAGTGTTGTGGAGCAACATTGGGAGATCCATTGCCAAACAGTGGCAATACATTGAAACCATGGATGAACAAATGGTGCTCATCACCAAAGCAAACAAGGAAATACAGAGAGCAAGGGCAAGCCTTGGGCACATGCCAGAAGCAGCTACCAGGATGATCAATATCCTGAATTACAAAACCAGCACTCAATTGGCTAGCATGGGAATCAACAACAGGACAGAAACGATTGCCATAGCCAAGAGAGTTGTTACATTGAGAAACTTGATTGGAACCTTGGAAAGAAGGACACAGGACATGCAGACAGAAATTAACAGGTTCCTGGAGAAGTTTGTAACACTGCAGAACAGAGGCCTCCCCAACATTTTGAGCAGCGTGGGAAGACTGCTCACCCTGGACAACTATAACAAGAGAATTGATGCACATGCAGTAGCAGAGATTGCAAAACCTCCCAGCACTTCAAAGGACACAGGGCCAGCCACAGGGCAAATGATGTATGACAGAGTGGAGAACCTGTTTTTTCTCATGAATGAGATAGAGCATCTGTTTGATACACCACCCAATTTCTTCAAGTTCACAGAAGCAGATGAGACTCTAGGGGCAATTTTGGCACATCAACTGCCCACACAGGATGTCTGGAGGCATTTGACCCAGACAATTTTAACGGGACAGAACCAATAGCGCAAAGGGAAAGAAGCAGGTACATACAGTGACAATTTTGGGAATTAATACCCACAGGAAAAGGCAGAGGCTGAGCCAACTCAGCCAGACCAATGACTCACCACCAGCGGCAGTCAAAGATACAGCTGACAGGCCCGAGACACAGTGTACCAGCCTACAGCCGGGTTTTCTATGCATTAACTCCGAATACTCAGACCGACTTAGCTATTCCTACAAAGCTAAAATATCTTCTGACAGAGCATTAAAATGCGTGTACTATGTATTAAATGCTGCATTAAATTCTGCCCATAATATCTTAGATAGTTGGTAAGGAAGTAAATCTGAGATAACAGAGGACTCAGATATTTTGTAAATGACCGCAAGTATATATTCACCCTTCACAGCAGTGAAAGGGGTTGGTTGATGGTTATTATTTTCTTAGAAGAGCTCTGGCTCGTTGTAACATTTTCAGAGAACCAATACAAAGGAAGTATGGAATTTCCAAGGCTCAGTGTTATTTGATGTCTTGTGGTGAAGGATGCATGTTACAGGATTCCATGGGTGTTGCATAAAACTATAAGTATTCTCAAATCTCTTTGTCGTGTCTGTTTTGAGTCTTTTGTTCTCTTTACTGTTCTTATGTTTACACTTGATAGCAAGGTGAAAGGATAGTACCAGGATTTAACCATGTTTACCCTGGACTCAAACTGAGCTATTATAAATGTTTTCCTCTTATACAGTAACAAAATTGTAATTCTTAAATGCTGCAATTCAAGACTGTGTTTTTTATTGTAACAGTCATTCTCTGGGATTCAACTTTGCCCCTAAGACCTCTGTTTTCTCTTCTTTAAGCTATCAGTTGGGAACACATAGATAAATAGTGGAAATTCTTAAATGCTTTCACTATTCGTGCTACCTGTTTCCAGTCTTTTAATCAAAAATCTGTTCTATTAAACTCCCAAATGGCCCTGTAAGTCCCATCTTTCATCTCAAAACTTCAAACACATACAGCTACAGACTCCATTGCCCAATGGTACTCAACTTCTCAGAAAACTACTTCACTAGAACCTAAAAGGAATTTCACCAACCAAACATAAACAAAACACAGTGCATAATAGCTAGCCTAAAACCCTACAACAAACAGTTACAAATCATAAAGAGAGAGCCCTCTCTGATCACTGTTAGGCTAGAAGCAGAGATCCAAAGATTGGTTAGTGGTTACCCCGGCCGTATTCCCTTGGGAGTCATAGGGAACAACCTGGGTGTTAACACAACCTAAAGGCTTTGCGGTGAAGGGTAATAAAGAACTGGTATGCAAGTTAAATAAGTCTCTGTATGGGTTAAAACAGTCACCAAGGATGTGGTATCAGAAATTTAATACATTTATATAGGGACTTGGCTTCACTTGAAGCAAAGTAGATCACTGTGTGTATTTTAAATTAATTAGTGAATGTGTTATTTATTTGGTCTTGTATGTGGACTATATGTTGTTGGTTGGAAATGACAAAGAAATTATCCAGGATTTGAAGACCCAATTGTCCTCCAAATTTGACATGAAAGATCTTGGTGTTGCAAACTATATTTTGGGCATGGAAATTAAAATAGATCGGGCAAAGAGGAAGCTCTGGTTAAACTAGAGGAAGTATTTTGAGACAATACTGCAGAGGTTTAATATGCAGGATAGTAAACCGGTGAAGGTTCCTATTCCTGTAGGTGTAAAGTTATCTGCTAAACAGTGTCCCAAGACACAAGAAGAGGAAGAGGATATGTCCCGTGTTCCATATGCAAGTGCAGTCAGTAGGCTGATGTATGCAATGGTCTGTACTAGACTAGACATTGCACATGCAATGGGAGTATTGAGCAGGTTTATGTCAAAACTAGGTAAGGATCATTGGACAATAGTGAAGCGGGTTTTCAAGTATTTAAGTGGCACTAGTGATTATGGTTAGCGCTACTAAGGATGTTGGGTCCCTATAATACTAGTGATTACCCCATTACTATTTTAGTTGTATCCCTTATTAATATTGTTGTGCCCCTATTGCCCCTATATTGTTATTACTGTGCCCCATAGAATGCCTCTATTGTTATTTTTGTGGCTTTATATTATTATTCTTAGGTCGGTTGGGTTATATTGTGACTCCTTAGACTCCTATATATAGAAATCAGGTTTTGTCATTTGAATCATCCAAGAATTGCTCATTTATGTAATGTAAAGGAGGTTGCCCCCTCGTACAAGTTTTCTCTACTGAACTAGTCTATAATCAGGTCATCTTGGGAGATTGTGCATAACTCTTCCTTGGAGAATCCAACTTGGATCACACTGGTGGCATTGGAAAGAGGACACAGAGAGCTACTATAGGTCGCAATTTTAGAATTGGATGATCTGAAATTGCAGAGATACATCAGATTCAATATCAAGCTTCTACAAAGTGAGAAAAGGTGCGTAGTTTTTTTTAAATTTTTGCATAAGCTTGGTTTGAAAAATTAGTTTGAATCGGTAATTGATGCCCCGAGGAAAGAAAATGAAAACACCTAGTAAGCAACCTAAAAGCTCTAGCATGACTTATGAAGAAGAGGAAGAAATGTAGCATGATATATCAAAATTATGAGACCAAGTGAAACAAGTGTCACTAGCACAAAAAGCAACAGAATCTAAGATGGATGGTTTAAGGAAAGATGTAGAAGCTAAGATGGATGGTTTAGAGAAAGGTGTAGAAGCTAAGATGGATTGTTTAAAGAAAGGTGTAGAAGCTAAGATGGATGGCATGGAAGCTAAGATGAATGGCATGGATGCTAAAATTGATGGCATGGATGATAAGATGGAAGAATTGAAGATAAATATGAATAAGTTGCTACAAGAAATGGTCACTAATGGTGAAAGGGCAGTAAATAAAACTCATGATGAGAACAAAAGAAATGTTAATCATGATTCCATAGACTCTAATGTTGGATCGAAGACCCACCATATTCCAAAAATCGATATGAGGAAGTTTGATGGCAAGGATCCCGCAACATATATATTACAGATGGAGCAATTTTTCCACCTCAATAATGTGCAAAACACACAAAAGGTACATATTGCAACTTTATATTTGGAACCCAATCAGTTTTTATGGTATCAATGGCTTTGCTCTCATAAAAAAATTATCACTTGGGCAATTTTTACGGAAGATTTGACAGCACATTATGAGGATACAAAAAGCAACACTTTTTTTAGCCAATTGATAAGTCTCAAACAAAAGGGTTCAATAATGGAGCACATTGAGGAGTTCCAAAAATTGAACATAAGGGTAAAAAATATTCTAGAGGAGCATAGGATTGATGTGTTCATAGGAACTTTAAAGGATAATATCCAACATGATGTTCGCCTTTGGGAACCTGATTCATTAGAGAAGGCATTCAGTTTAGCAAGAAAAATGGAAAGAAAAATTATGGCAACCAGGAAGCATACCACTCACTACTATAAAGATGGAAGTGTTGTTGCCCCTAGTCTTCCACAACCTATAAAGTTGCCACCACAACAATTTGAAGAAAAAAGAGCAAAAGGGCTTTGTTACAGTTGTGATAGAAAATACACTAAAGGTCATAAGTGTGCTGAGAAGAAATTATTCTACATATATTGTGAAGAGGAAGAAGAAAAGGAGCAAGAGAGGTCAAAAGAAGAGGATATACTCCAAGAACAAAGCCTAGATAAAGAAGAAATGAATCTGACCATATCTTGTAATGCATTGGTATGAATTACCACTCCTCAAACCATCAAGATAGAAGGACAAATCAAGAAGAAAAAGGTAATAGTGTTGATTGATTCAGGAAGTACCCACAATTTTGTTCATTGTAAGGTAGCAAAAGAATTGAATTGCTTCTTATGTCCAGCACCAGAGTGTCAAGTGATGGTTGCAAATGGAGGAACAATAAATTGCTCTAGAAAGTGCCATAATATCAAGCTATCCATGGGAGAATATATATTGACTAGCCCAAGGCTTTCCATTCCAAGTGGAGGTGTTGATGTTGTACTAGGAGTCCAATGGCCACAATCCTTGGGTACAATAGCTTTTAATTTTCAAGAACTTTTCATGAAATTTTCTGTGGAAGGAAAGGAAGTTGAATTAAGGGGTATTGCGGGGAAACATGGAAAGATAATCAGCTCTAACGGTATGACAAAGCTTCTAAAAAAGGAACAAAGAGGTGTAACTGCACAATTATGTTCGCTAGATGTTTCCACATTGGAATCATCTATTTCTCCAGGTCTCAAAAAAGTCTTGGACAATCATTCCAAGGTATTTGAGACTCCCAAAGGTCTCCCACCTTCGTGATCATGATCATGCTATTCATCTGATTCTAGGAAGTGTTCCTAGAAACATCAGGCCATACATATATCCCTATGCCCAAAAGAGTGAAATTGAACGTATGGTTGCAGAAATGCTAGAGGCTGGTATAATTCAACCGAGTCAAAGTTCTTTCTCTGCTCCAGTAGTATTGGTGCACAAGAAGGATGGATCATGGCACATGTGTCAGGATTATAGGGAGCTCAACAAGCTCACTATTAAAGATAAGTTTCCCATTCCAGTCATTGATGAATTACTAGATGGATTGCATGGATCAATTTACTTCATCAAGTTGTTTCTTCATTCAGGATATCATCAAATCAGAATGAAGACTGAAGACATTCTGAAAACAACATTTAGAACTCATGAGGGTCATTATGAATTTTTGGTCATGCCTTTTGGCCTTACCAATGCACCTTCAACATTTCAAGGTTTGATGAATTCCATTTTCAAACCATTCCTTAGAAAATCTGTGTTAGTATTTTTTCATGATATACTAATCTATAGCAAGTCTTGGAAGGATCATGTTGAACATGTTGATAGGGTACTACAATTATTGGAGGAGAAACAATTATATGCAAAAAGATCCCAATGTTTCTTTGGAGTACAAGAGGTGGAATATCTAGGTCATATTGTATCTCATGAAGGAGTTAAGGTAGACCCTAGCAAAATTAAAGCCATTAAGGAATGGAAAATCCCCACATCCATAAAGCATCTGCGAGGATTTCTCAGGTTGATAGGGTATTATCACAAGTTTGTTAAGAATTATGGGAGAATAGAAGCACCTATAACAACATTATTGAAGAAGGATGCATTTTCATGGACTCCAGAAGCAACAAAGGCCTTCGAGCATCTTAAAGAGGCAATGTGCTAAGCACTGGTCTTAACTACACCAGACTTCACAAAAACCTTTATTGTGGAATGTGATGCTTCAGGAAATGGAATTGGTGTTTTTTTAATGCAAGATAAAAGATACATTGCTTTCGAAAGTCGTCCAATCAAGGGAAAGTTTTTACACAAAGCTATTTATGAGAAGGAAATGTTGGCAATACTCCATGCACTTAAGAAATGGCGACCCTACCTAATGGGAAGACACTTCAAGGTAAAAACGGATCATGATAGCCTTAAATACTTTTTAGAACAAATATTATCCTCTGAAGAGCAACAAAAGTGGGTCATAAAGATGATAGGTTATGACTTTGAGATCATCTACAAAAAAGGGAAGCAAAATGTGGTGGCAGATGCACTCTCAAGAAAGGATGAGGATGTGGAAGCATTGTTGTGCGCCATTTCTATTATCCAACTAGATTGGATAAACAAAGCAAGGGAGGAATGGAAGAACGATGAAGTGTGGGAACTTATTCGAAAGTTACAAGAAGACTCCAGTACGTCTGGTACATTTAGCTGGAAAAATGATTCGTTATGGTACAAAGATCGCCTATACCTCTGTAAGAATTCCCATCTAAAACAAAAGATTCTTATGGAATTGCACACTTCTCCCTTAGGAGGGCACTCAGGATTTTTAAAAACTTACCACAGGGTTAAGAAGGAATTTTTTTGGGAGGGCCTTAAATCAGATATTCAAAAGTTTGTGGTGGAATGTTTGGTTTGCCAACAAAATAAAGTTGAAACAATTAAGACACTGGGTCTATTACAACCTTTATCCATTCCAAGCCAACGTTGGGAGGAGGTTTCAATGGATTTTATCACAGGTTTACCCAAGTGTGAGGGAAAGAGTGTCATCGTGGTGGTAGTTGACAGACTTACCAAGTATGCACACTTTTGTGCATTATCACATCCATTTAAAGCCAGTACAGTTTCTACTACATTTATGGAAACAATTCAAAAGCTACATGGAAACCTAAATATTATTGTAAGTGACAGAGATCCCATTTTCACTGGAAATTTTTGGACAGAATTATTTTCTTGTCTTGGTACTCAGTTAGCTCATAGCTCATCTTATCATCCTCAATTTGATGGGCAAACTGAGACAGTAAAAAAATGTTTGGAAGGATATATTCGTTGCTTTGTATCTAATAAATAGATGCAATGGGTCAAATGGTTCCCTCCGACTGAATGGTGGTATAACACTTCCTTCCATACAGCAACAAAAATGACCCCATTTATGGCACTTTATGGATATCATCCACCATCCATAACATCATATTTAAGAGAAAATTCTAAGGTTCAAGTAGTGGAACGTCACATCGAACATCAACAACATGTCCTCCAACTCTTAAAGGATAACCTTGTGTTGGCACATAATAGAATGAAACAACAGGAAGATCAACATCACAACGAAAGAAGTTTTGATGTAGGTGATTGGGTATTCCTACTGCTACAACCATATAAGCAAATATCCCTCAAGCAAGCTAAGAAGGATAATAAATTATCACCAAAGTATTATGGTCCGTACAAGGTGTTGCAAAAGATTGGTACTATGGCATACAAATTGGAGCTTCCTGCAGCTTCTCGATTACACCCAGTTTTCCATGTTTCATGTTTAAAGAAGGTTATAGGCGACAAGCTCCCAGTTCAAACAATATTTCCAGAACTTGACAAAGAAGGAAAAAACATATTGGAACCAGAAGCAATCACAGAAACAAGAACTCGATAGTTACGAAATCGATCAATTTCGGAGTATCTTATCAAGTGGAAGAACTTATCTGCTGAAGATTCCACATGGGAGGATGAGAATTTTATACAGAAGCATCCAGAACTATTGAAGCGTTGAGGACAACACTTTTTTGAAGGAGAGGGGCATGTTCGGTCCCTATAATACTAGTGATTACCCCATTACTATTGTAGTTGTATCCCTTATTAATATTTTTGTGGCCCTATTGCCCCCATATTGTTATTACTGTGCCCCATAGAATCCCTCTATTGTTATTTGTGTGGCTTTATATTATTATTGTTAGGTCGGCTGGGTTATATTGTGACTCCTTAGACTCCTATATATAGAAAGTAGGTTTTGTCATTTGAATCCTCCAAGAATTGCTCATTTATGTAATGTAAAGGAGGTTGCCCCCTCGAAGAGGCTGAATTCTAAGGCGTGGATCTCTCTTTTCTATCTTTCTATGGGCTGGTTTCATTACAAAGGAAGACTAGGATTGGATAGAGTTTTGGATATTCATGGCTTTGTTGATGCATACTGGGTTGGAGATTTGGATCAGAGAAGACCTACAAGTGGGTATGTGTTTAACCTATTTGGAGGTGCAGTTAGTTGGATGAGTAAGAAACTATCTGTAGTGGCACTATTAACTACAGAGGCAGAATACATGGCAACCACTCATGTAAGCAAGGAAGCAGTTTCGTTGCAGAGATTGTGTTCAAGTATGGGGTTAGTACAAGGAGCTATAAGGATAGACTGTGACAACAAAAATGCAATTTTCTTGGCAAAGAACCCTGCTTATCATTCAAAGACAAAGTAGATTGATTTTCAGTGTCACTTTGTGAGGGATATGATAGAAGACAAAAAGGTGTTGCTGGTAAAGGTGGACACTTTGAATAATATTGTAGATGCATTGACAAAATATATGAGCTCTGAGAAGTTCTCTTGGTGTAGAGAAATAATGGGCATTTCAGGGCTGAAAAAATGACTTAGCTCTCCAGTGGCCCCCTATGGAAACAAAACAACAAGTGGGAGAATGATGGGTTGTGTTATGTTCTTTCCATGACTAACCCACGTAGTGATCCAAGGGATTAGAGGGGGGACGGAGCCCCCGCTTTGTTGCGCAAATTGTGCAACGGGGAGGTCACAGGGTGGGCAACAACCCCCCTTGTCCGAGGGGTTTGAGGGGGGCAGGTAGCCGCCATATACGGGGTTCGAGGCAATGCCCTAGGATTTTTTTTTTGGACCCTATATTAGGTTGGGTGGACCTACCTATGGTTTTCGGTCCATGGTTTTGGACGCGATGGTTTTAGGTCCATGGTATTGGATGCTTCAGCATGTATAAATATGCATTGTAACATTGAAGGGAACATAATGAAAAATCAAGTTGGTAGTCCTAGTTTTGGGATCTAGGGGAAAATCTCTGTGTATATGTGTTTTATGTGTTATGCTCTCGTATTGTTTATTTTCTTTGTTTTGGAATTCGTATGCAGGTAATTTTTGTACGAGGTTAAAACCTACAATTTTCTTGAGACCACCTCACCCAGTTCCAAAATATTTGGGCAATCCAAATCTCAATCGAGAAGAAATACCATCACACCAAGGCTATCCAAGAAATGGAAAGGAAAGGTTTAAACCAATGTAAAACTAGGAAAAACCCATGCAAATGACAAAAAATTAACCAAATAAGAAAATGCATGAATTGTGCATTCACACCTCATCTAAGAAATCACACACAGAACATGTTACTTGCAAAATATTTTGGTTAAAACTACTAATGCATGCTTCTCCTTTCTTTCCTTTTCTTTCCATTTCATGATCTTTTCCTTCCCTTTCTTTCCCTTTTTAGTCCAAGTGCTTGTTCTCTTTCCTTTGTTGCTCCTGATCCAAAGATAGGAAAATGTTGTCAAATTATTCTCATATTGATGTCTCTATTTTCTTCATTTTCCTTCATTTTTCCTCTGATTTCCCTCACATGCATATTTGTGCCTCTTCACGTTCTTTTTCTCTTATTTTCCTTTACTTTCATAAATAAACTCAAAGTATTTCCTCTTTTCCTTTCCCAACCTTTGCTAATTTACTTAGCCATAAATAGACCAAAAGTGATGCCCACTAAAGTGTTTTCCCAACATTCAACTTGGAATACAAGTCTCATGACCTTGGTTTTATTTTTCCTTTATTACCTTTATTACATGAAAATTTAACCCAGGGTTGTTACAAATACTCTCCATAAGGTCCATGATCATGATGATTCCTATAGATTAAAGTTCTTAACATTGACTGGGGAATACATCTGCATATATGTTGGAAGATCAAGACAATAAGAATTTGTTCCAATATTTTCTAATATGGTGAAGGGACCATATTTGATTGGTTTCAACTTGTTTCCTTCTCCTGCCAATCTGGCATTGCTTATGAGAATCGATTTCATGTATCCAACCTGGAACTAGTGATCAACTATGTGTTTGTCATGTCACGCATTATACGACACCTAACTATTCTCCAAACATTCCCGCACGCTTTGATGAATCATTTATATTTGTTGAATTAAATTGCAAGATCTATCTTCAAAACTTCATTCGTTAGGGTTTGAAAATTTATGTGGGGTTGATATTAAATTTGAGATGTCAGAAATTCACTGTAGTAATTTTTGAATGCCAACATTTTGATTCTATACCCAGACCCATTGTCATGACAAAGTTTGAGGAGAAGAAAAAGAGAAATGGGGCAATAAATAGTGCGCGATCAATAGAAATGGCCAACAGTGAAATATTGAAATATTATTGCAAGTGAAACCTAAGAATATGTTCCTAATTAAATTAATTTACTTTCTATGATATAGTATTATATTATTAATGTATTATAATTTAATTTTAATTTTAAAAATGACTACTGTGGAATTTTTGACATCTCAGATTCAACTTCATTCATTTTTATCCTTATCTTTCTCTAAGACCAAATCTAACTGACGTTTTGCTAGGTACCCAAAGAATTTCTCAAATGGTGAACTTTGAGTAGAAGTGTGAAAATTCCTATTGTACAGATATTGAACATAATGTATCTACTCATCCCACGACTTAGGATGCTTGTTGAAATACCCTCAAAGAAAATGAACCATTATTTTGTTCATGTCCTCTATTTGTCCATCATTTTTTTGATGGAATACCATACTCCTCTTTATCCTTGTGTCCATCATCTTCCACAAGCTTTTCCAAAACTCTCCAAGGAATCAAGGGCATCGATCGAAAATAGTGGATGTATATAGTCCAAAATGGACCCATACATGTTGAAAAAAGGTTGAGCAGTTTTCTCAACAATAATCAGCTTCTTACATGGCATCAAGACAGATATCTTATTAAACCTATCCACCACTACATACGAGTAGCCATGACCCTTTTTTGACCAAGGAAACCCCCGTACAAAATCCATCGAGATACTCTCCCAAACATGAGAAGGAACATGGATTGGTGTGTATAACCCCATTTTTTATTAGTGGGATTACAAATAGACCACATCACACATCCTTTTACGTATTTGGTTACAATTTATTTCATCTAAGGCCAGTGATGAAACCTTTGTAAGTGATACATAGATTTTCCTACCCCAAAGTGACTAGACACAAGAGAAGTGTAAGCTTCTCAAATTACATGGACTTTGTCACTTGTAGTAAGACATAAATTTCCAAGGTGGTAGAGTAACTTACATTTCAAATGGTAGTTCTCCAGTTGTGATCCATGGGTTAGCTTCTCATAAATTTCTTCAAAATATTCATTAACAGAATATTATTTAGCATAGCTATCATGAGATAGAAAATCATTCTTTAAAAAAATCGATGTAGAGACAGGACATCTAGAAAGCATATCTGCCACTTTGTTACTTGTACCCTTCTTTTAATCAATCACCAAATCGTATTATTGAAGGAATCCCATCCACCTGAAGTGACAAGGTTTTTGTAACTTCATCTTTGATTGGAGATACTATAAAGGCTATAGATGTTTATGTATGATAGTTTCCTTCCCTATTAGATAATTCTTCAATTTCTTGACTCTTTGAACCAAGGAATATAACTCTTTTTCATACATGGGATAGTTTACAAGAACTTGAGAGAAAGTATCTGAATCGTAACAAACTAGTTTTCGTTGGTACATCAATACTGAACCCATGGCATATCGACTGAAAAATATGTGTCAATCTCGAATGGTTGTTGAAGTTCTGGCAAGTCTAGTAGTGGTGCTGTGTTGATATTTTCCTTCAAGGTGTCTGTTAGCATCATGTTTACACCTTCATGTCAAGTTAGGGATGTCAGTCTATCTTTTCACAAATCACAATCATGAAAAGGGTGTTGTCATATTCATTATAAGGTTGGCCAAACCTAGCGAAATGTGTCATTGAAATAATTTTTCCTAAGCTTATGTTTATGCAAAGTTTCACTTTATGATTTGACCTATAGAAAAAAATCAAGTAGAACTACGAATTTAAAAAAAAAAAAAAAAAAAAAACTTGATTTACGACCCATTAGGTCATGTTTTCTAAGTTTCCATGTGGTGGTTTATAAAATAATTTTTTCCCCCTATGTGATGTGACACTTTCCAACAATTTTGAGCCCATTTGAGCCATTTTAAACCAAACCCTAGTTTAATATGTTTTACCTAAAAACGGGTTTTCCACCAAACCTTGATTTGTTATTTTACACTACAGAAAGAGGGTTAGATGTTTTTCATTCCATGTAAAGTTATTTCTAGGTCAGTGGATGTGTTGCGTATCTTGGAGCTTGGAAAAATGGGTTGGTCTGCCCATGTAATGAGGTTCAAACCTGATGTAATGTGCTTCAAAGTGTACCCTAGTGATGTGCCTCATCATTGGGTAACTATATGGACCTTAATCCACCTCCTAGCTTAGTAAAATCAGCGCTTCTCACAATTTATTACATATTTTTATTATATTTTGTTTAATGAGATGAGTAAAAGTGATATATTATGCCTAGTGGACTAATGTGGATTGATTGCAGCTTTGCGAGAGAAAATCATCGAATTTTGAATAAGAAAGGGCTGAAACTCAAATGAGACAAGAAGGAGAGATTATAGGAGGTAGATCCTCCTCATTTACTCCTCCCTCATTCGAATATTCCTTCATCAATTACACTAGCTCGGAGTAGAAGCAACCAACTGATGGAGACCAAAAGGAAGCCGAGCGAGTGGAAATTAAAGAGTTATTTTATCTTGTGCTTGGGAGCCAAGAATCCCAAGATTTAAGGAAGTCATTGGGGACTTCAGTTGTATAAATAAAGAGGCCTAAAGCCTCATTAGGATTTGAATTTTTGTTGTAAAAACAATAGTCAATTTCGAGTTCAAGACTTGTGGAAGACATTGTTATGTAAATTTCTGTTTTGATAATGAGAATGAGCAATTCCTTGATCCAGCACTGAGTTAACTCAGAGGGCTGAAGCTCTTAGGCTAGGACCCAACACTATTAGTAAAGGATTGTCTACTTATATTTGTATGCTTATATTGAATTCATAGATTAATTGTTGAATTGTCTTTAGAATTATTTCACTGCAAGTAGTGTAGATTTGATTAGTTTTCTTATTAGATTACTTCTATAATACCCCTCCCCTTAATAATAAATAATAAATAATAAAAATAATAAATAATAAATGTTAAATAATAAATAAGATTATAAATATATACAAAAAAGTAATAAAAATAAAAATAGTAATAACCATACTAAAGCTCTAGATAAGAATAAATAAAACAAGGAAACTATCAAAAAGAAGGAAATAAAACAAGAAAAGGAAACTATAAAAAAGAAGGAAATAAAACAAGAAAACTAAAAATCAAACGAAAGTGGCATGTAGACACATGGAGTGTGTGCATGTGGTTTCCCTTTCAATATTGTTCTATTTAATAGATGGGAGGGAGATGAGAGGCATTCCCGCATTCCATCATTCCGAGATTCTATCTTTCATTCTCTTGGGAGAATGGTATTCTAAGACTTAGGAGTCACTGACAGCAGTACGTTGATTGAGGGCTCGGGGGTCGCCAATTGTAGCAAATCATTACACAATTGAGCCTATGGTTGGGTGGAGAGTCATCTCCAAAACCTTGTTGTCATCTGGCAGAGATCGATCACAGATAATATAGGTATGTACTTATTTGTTGATTCTTATTTTAGTTAGGAAATTAATTTTATATTTACTTTGGAGTGTTACATATGGTATCAGAGCAAGGCTCAAACACTTAGGGTCTATGGGCATTTTAATGTAGAGAATTTTGATTAATGAGAAAATATTCTCCAAAAAAAAAATTTATGGAGAAAAATATTATTATCATTTTTTATTATTGTTTACAATAATTATCAATAATATTATTTTATTGAAAAATAAAATCAAAGATTCATCAAAATATTTTAATTGAAAATCTAAATCCAAAGCAGAGCTTAAATCTTAGTTGAATATATACAGCAGTAGGATATATACACAATATATATATATATATATATATATATATATATATGCTCTCACAGAAGCAGGATTTACTTGCAACAACTTTCGAAAGTGGACTGGAAGAACACCAGAAACCCATTTTTGGAGAGGTAAGAGAGAAAAGGAGAATTTATGAAGCTATTAATGGTATTCCATGCCCATTTGGGGTTTCTGTTTTTGTTTCTTTAAAGATTATCTTCGTTCTCTTTTTGGTTTCAGAGGAGATTTAAATGATTAAAAAAATAAAAACAATAATTAAATACCCATTTCTTTTTATTTGTTCAAAAATTAAAATGATGAACCACACTAGTTGGTTCGAAGCGTCGACAAATGACTTTCCATGTGATTTTCGCCGAAATCTTTCTCTAACTTAATATGGATCACAGAAGCCTAAACTCTATTAAATTAAAATGAGTAAATAACCTTATCAGATAGCAGTAGCGATACGGGTTTACCCTGTTTTTACTTCAAATGTGAAATGGGTCACTATATATTTATATTGTTTGCATTGTGCATGGTCTACAAACCCTTCATTTTTAGTGATTTTGCAAGCTTCTTATCTTTTCTTTGCAGGGTTTGACAAATCCACATATGTGCGACTGTTTTTCCTTACTTATCAACCACTGTGGTGAATTTACATAAAGCGTCATTGATATTCATGGATGTACCTTGTAGAGATTTGAAACTCAATTTCTACCAAGTGCCTCCCCGTCATAATTGAGCGAGGTGCCATAACTTTTTTGGCGATCCTTTATGGTCAATTTCACAAATCTGTAGATTTTTACAATTGCTTTACATTATTGTAAAATAAAATTATCAATGTGGAATGAAACTCCACCATAAGGGATAGGGATTTGCCACCATAGAAATATCTCGTCAATGCATCATATATACAACAACCTCAAGCCAAAAAGGATCCACAATGAATGAAACTGATACCACCAGCCATGATAATACCATCATTCAGAGCAAACCTTGAATTTATTGCTCTAGGTTATAGCGGTCCGATTTATTTACTTCCAGCGTACTTCAATAAAATCATTGATCCTTGTGGGTAGTACTTCAGGGTTGCAATTTGTCATTAATAAGAGCACTACTCTTCCATAATATTTCATCGATCTACTTCAATTCACTGCCAATGAAAAATGGAATCTTTTCCTCCAAGCCATACTCTTATTTTATTAATATTTCATCTACCAGGCTAAGTGGGTGCTTTGGTTTCACCTTTTTACTTTTGAATTTCCTCTGATTACATTTTATTTGTTTAATTTTCTTATAAATTTTAATATTTTATTTATAGAAATTGAAGCTTACCACAATTATTTTTTCCCAGCATGATCCAACTTACCATAAATTTAAAATAGCCGAAATTAAATCGTGACGATGATTTAGCCGGCATACCCATTATTAGAATGTGTAACCTGAAAAATAAGGGATGAAAGTCCATTAAGAATCATGCTGGAATTAGTTTTGTGGTTCTGGTACAAATGATATGCATTCTCTGGTTTGCTTTTGTTAATTATATATCAACAACATCATTTGTTCTTTGTTTTAAATATAATATTGAAGTTAAATTTTTTGTATTAAGTATCATAAGTTACAGATATAATAGTTCAAATTTGTTTTTGAAGGTGCTATTATTTTTAAATATCATGAAGTTATAATTTGAATTAAAAATAAATAAAAAAATTAAATCTTACAAAATAATATAATGGTGCAATTGATATGATTAATCTAATCTCTATTTTGTATTATTTGGACTTGTATTTCCTAGCTTATGTGATGATTAAATTTTATGAATGCAAGCTAATATCCAAAATAATATACTTTAGGTTATACTTTCCTCAGAGGATAATTGTAACCAAATTTTATGAGGAGTGAAAATTGTAAACAAGGTGGGGATATTTTTCTCAAACAAATTAGTACTTTGCTATTTTTGGAAGAGAGCAATAAGAGTAGAGGTATTTTTAACAAGTAGTATCATTACAACATTATGTTATGAATTTAATTACAATTCAGTTATTAATGTATGTGAGTTTTATTTTCACATTGGTAACTTTTAGTTGTAGAATGTGGTGTTTGAAGTTGAATTATTAATATTTTTTAAATTAAAGTTTTTTTTTTTGTATACTAGTTGAAATATTAATATATTCTTTTGGATATAAATCATTTTGTCAATTTTATTTTCATAGGAAATGAAAATGAATAGCTTTGAATTTTACTTATTTTAATAATTTGGTTCATTTAAGAAATAAATAAATATTTTGTTACATCAACTTTTCTTAATTGTAAGTGCATGAATTTATTTTCCATTTAAAAATATATGCATGCATGTTATAGAATAGCTAATGCAACCACAAATTTACTCAAGCATGTTTTAATTTGAGGCTTACATTTATTCATATATGAGGCATTGGGTATGAAATTTTTCTTAGGGAGACTATTTGAACAAACCATGATATACTTGACAAAGGGAGCTTTAAACAAACATGGAAGAATTTTGAAACTTGATAGTGGATATTATAACAAAGGTCATTTTCAAGAGCTCTAAAAGGTATGATCACATTGGATTAAGAAATGAATCCATAATTAAAAAAAAATGAACAATTGGATGAAATAAATTATGTGATTAAAGGAATAGTAATAACATTTCCAAGTGTAATTACCAAAGGTGGAAAATAAACCATGATGATTTAAGGTGAGAAATCAAGGCCAATTTGATAATATTTTCATCTTTGAAACTAGTAGACATGAAGCATTAGGAAATTAAGACTATTGGAGAAAATAAAAATATATCATGAAACATCATCAATATGTGAATTCAAGGTGACTCTAATCTTAAGTCATAATTAATAATTATTTGGTTGACCTTGATCTAAGGATGTTAATTCTCAAGAAGAGAAAAAGGTAAAATAATATATTGGTTGACTTGAAGCAAATAATTTCCTTGATCTTTGATTACTCTATATCCTTGATGTTTAGTTTCTACATTTGCTCAGTACTAACTAGCATAAGGAAGTTGTGTTTATATGGATAATTAATGCACTAAATAATGTAAATATTGTGCTATTGCATTTGTTTTATTTCATGATCCACATTATTAACAATAATAAGGAAAACTCATGAGATGTAATTAAAGGTATGAAATAATTGATAAGAAAGAAGTAAGATCGACTTTTATTATGCTCTCTATAATAAGTCATTTTTCATAAATAGCATAGGAAAATATTGAAATTTCCTTAGTAGATTTGTCATTGATGAGTTATGCAATTGGATAAGTATTGAGATGTTTCTCATGTTTCATGATATGATGGTATGAAGATGATCATGCATATGTGGTTCATATTTATATAGTTGTTACAATACTGATGATGTGTCCTTATGATGATTATGATATGCATAACATGGCATAGGAATTATAATACTATAATATGAGGTTTATTGACATGTGGTTCATTTAGTATGTGAAGTCATGATATGTCTTTGATGCAAATATGTTGATATTATAACTTATGATGGTATTTCATGAGGTGAAGCATGTGATAGTCGCGTACAAATTTATGACATGCATAAGCATGCAGTTCGTTATTATTCATAAAGTTGTGATTAACAAGGATGAATGCTATATGATGACATGCAAGATGTGGCATGTGGATTATTTTCTATGATACTATGATGGTATAGCTAATGCATTGGTTGCAAGTTGAGGTGTTATGATTGACAGGACTCCACAAATGGGCCAAGAGGGCCGGTTTATTTGATGATCTCGTGCGAGCCCATATGCATGAGGGAGAATAAGTAATACCATATGGCCTGGGGACAAAACTCAATCAATGCTACATATGCCAGTGGTTCCCTTGTCTTGTGTATAGCTCTTGATGGATAACTCTTGAAGAGCTATGGGACGATCTTGAGGAGGCCTAGTGCTTGATGTTCTAGGCTAAGTGCCTGTTATTAGATTGGGATGCCAAAGTCTGTAAGGGATGTAAAGGACATCGTTGCATGGGGTTGTGCGCCTTAGTAGTTGTGGAGGCAGTGGGCCAGCCTTGCGGGATACCCAGGGTCATTGAGTACCGGACCGGATGCCTGCCTTGGGGCAGATGAGGTCTGAGTCAGGCGCGAGCCTTGGGGCCAGCCTTGGACTAGGATACAGACCGAGTCATGCTTATTCTTGATGCCGAAAGTGGGAAAAAGGATAGAGATTCCTTGAGATTTCCGGGGTGTTGGGGACTTTTGATGCCTGCTGGTTATACTAGTTCAGCAGAGGGTGTTGGCAACATGAAGTAAATTAAATAATAAATAATAAATAATAAATATAATAATATAATAATATAATAATAAATAATAAATAATAAAAATAATAAATAATACAAAGATAATTAATTAAATATATAAATAATAAGTAATAATAAAAAAATCACTTAATAATAATAAAAATAATAAAAATAAAAATAGTAATAACCATACTAAAGCTCTAGATAAGAATAAATAAAACAAGGAAACTATCAAAAAAAAGGAAATAAAACAAGAAAAGGAAACTCTCAAAAAGAAGGAAATAAAACAAGAAAAGGAAACTATCAAAAAGAAGGAAATAAAACAAGAAAACTAAAAATCAAAAGAAAGTGGCATTTAGACACATGGAGTGTGTGCATGTGGTTTCCCTTTCAATATTGTTCTATTTAATAGATGGGAGGGAGATGAGAGGCATTCTTGCATTCCATCATTCCGAGATTCTATCTTTCATTCTCTTGGGAGAATGGTATTCTAGGACCTAGGAGTCACTGGCAGTAGTATGTTGATTGAGGGCTCAGGGGTGGCCAGTTGTAGCAAATCATTGCACAATTGAGCCTATGGTTGGGTGGAGAGTCATCCCCAAAACCTTGTTGTCATCTGGCAGAGATTGATCACAGGTAATATAGGTATGCACTTATTTGTTGATTCGTATTTTAGTTAGGAAATTAATTTTATATTTACCTTGGACTATTACATAAATTTGTTCTTTACTTTAGCAATCAATAGGTGGTTTTGGCCTCACTCCTTCCTTTAGGGATCATGGTTTGCGGAAAGAACTCCTATGCAACCCCAAAGAGGTAGAATTCTAGTTTCTCATGGAATTTAGGGTTTTCTATACTTATGCCAACATTTGATCAGTTTGCAAGAGTAGGATTTAGTTATCATTTCTTCTACCTTCATTCTTACATTATATCTCATCATTGTTCCATCTTAATATTCTACAAAATTCTCCTCATGCATAAAATAGGCAACTAGCTCACGAAATTCTATTTTCCTTAGATAATTGAATTTTTTCTTGTTTACATGATTTTTGGGTAAATGTCAATGTTTGATGCAGTTCATGTGTTTTAGAAGTAGATAGAGATTTAATAGTCAGAAACCTCATTCCAACTTCATCCATCCATTATCATTCTTTTCTTTCACTAAAGCCCTCACCAATTTCATAATTCCACAAGCAAACTTCTCCAAGCTTGTTGAGCAAATCCAACCATCCCTCAACCTTGGTTCTGTGTTTTGAAGTGGTCCTAGGCACTCCCTTGCCTCATTCCATCCACCAACCACCTTCCCTAAGCCTTCCATGACCTTCAACACCCATCCTTTTGCTCTTGGATGTATCCTGTAGAAATATAGGGGATCCCGAAGGTTTTGAGGACATCCTGTAGAACACATTAGGACATCATGTAGGTTTACCTACAGTGGCCTATTTTGAGACCAAATTGAAGAAAAAGCCTCTAGAAAGCTAGAAAATATCCCCTGCTAGTCTCCCCAACCTTCTAGCCATTCACCATCATCTATAAGCCACTTGCCACATCACCAAAAGAGATTAGCTTTCACACTTTGACATAAAAAAAAAGACAAAAAGAAAAACAAAATTATTTTATCCATTTACATGCACAACAGTACGATGTTTGATGCTTTGAATTTGCATGCTTAGGATAGTAGAATTGCATATAGTTAACTTAGCATTCTTTTGAAGCATAGCCTCTTAGCAGTTAGTTAGAAAATGGTGTGTTTTAGCATTTTATTTCAGTTTGTTTCCTTACTGCAGTAGACAAGCTTTCTCTTAGAGTAGATTTTTCTTTCCCTCATTAGTAATCAAGCTTCTTCTGAATCCATAGATGTATGGTTTGAAAAACCTTAGTGGTTTATCTCCAGCTTATCAGTTGCAACAAGAAGACCAATCACATTTACTTATGTATACAATACTTTCACCTCCAATATTGTATGAACCCCGGGTTGATAAAGTAAAGTTGGTAGCCCCAGTAATCGTAGCATTCTTGCTGCAATACTAGTGCTCATCACTTTTTTGTGTTGTTTCTGGGGACGTGTCTGAGTAATATGTGATTACTACTTTCTTTCTTCCATTTCTTGTCTCTGGTATTCTGCTATTAGTTTCATTTATGCAAAAGTAATTTGGTTTGTTTTCTTTTCCATTCAACATTATTTGCTTTCCTGTCCATTCTGCAAGTAATATTTCATTCAGGAAGTTAGTTTTCATTCATTCAGTTAGCTTTCATTCAGTCTGCAATTTCAATTCTGCAATTATTTTCAAAGCTTGAAAAAAAACACAAAACGAAACAAAAAAACTTCTTTCATGCCTCGTAGGAATAGGGATAACTTAGGGAAAATTTTGTCAAATACCGCCACTGGTTCAAACAACTAACCTTCCCTCTTCTTCGGTGGCTATGAATTCAAAGAACCCATTCCAACTGTTGGGTAGAAAATCCCTCACGTAATGGTTTTGGGGCTCAAAGCCCACAATTTTGGGTAAAAGTATGATAAAGGTTCCGTGAAATGCGTGGAGCGTGAATTGTAATGGGTCAAGTCCAAGGGTAGTCTGCCCTAAAATATTATAAGTTAATCTAGAATGTGTCAGCTTTCCCATGGTCTGTGGACCATGGGAATGTATAAATAGAGAAGGCTCTAGGTTTAGAAGGCAGTTTTTCGTAGTAGCTTTGGTGGAGATCTAAAATGTATGGGTTTGTAAAAGAAAGAGTGATCTGAGTCTGTAAGTCCGAGTCATGGGTGGTAGTAGTTTGAGTAGGCTCTACAGTTGTGTGCACAGAGGCCTAGTAGAGTCTGCAGCTGTGTGCACGGACCCCTACAGCTAAGTGCGTAGGGTGGAATTTTATTGTACTGAACAGAAGGTTAATAAAGATAAGTGTTTCTGAATTATTGTGCATCTAATCACAGATCTATATATTTATGCTCATGTTATGGTTTTTATGATTTATCGTTGTGTGCAATGGTTTTAACTGTTGAATGCTTGATTAAAGACATTAAGGGATAGATCAGATCTATAATAACTGTAATAATAATAAGAATTTAAGAAACACATGGTCGTGGATCTTCGCGAAGGCCAGACAGCTGCGCAGAGTAGCACGAGTGTGTAGATCGGTTTGCAACCCCTCCAGACCTCATCGAGACATCCCTAAGGTCCAGAAACCTGGTTCCAACGCCCTCCCATACTACCACGGGTGAGATTTTAGTCCGCACTCCACGGATTGTTGCCGAAAGTGCTGGTAGTGTGGGATTTGTTTGGCTAAAACTCTTCCGAACCTGGGTCAGGGCTCAATAAGCCAACAAATGGTTCCATTTCCAGGACTGGAATATACCTAAGGGATGTCTGATTTCGAAACGTTGGAACCCTATGAAGAAAGAGATTGAAGATTGGTTGGATCAGAAGCTTCACAAGTTTGTGGTGCAGGGAAACAAAACCCCGTAAATATCTAAGAAGGGGTAGTTGGATCGCTATGTATACATGGAAATCCATGAGATCTTCTTCCCGTCCTTCTTGTTAGAACTGTATGAGTGGATCACGAGGCTAGCAGACAACACAGGAAGATGCAAGCTTGATCAGTCGATAGTGTGGACTCTGGAGTTAGTGCACAGGCTATAGGCATCTAAAGATAAGATCGCACGGGCCATAGAACATTGGTGGATTCGATAATAGGAGGGTTTATCATTGAATTCATGATAGACACAACTGTCAACTACAGCGAAGCTGAAAGACATTTTCTCAAAGGATCACAAGGTAAGTACATAAAATCATTGAATACCTGGATTAAAATGTTGTTATGTGAAAAACGGTTGATGCGCATACATTAATGAGCAGAATGACGTGAAGCAAAAGGAGCTTCAAAGGGATCCAAGGGTTAGGAAATAGTCCTTTAATTTCACCACCGTGAGCGAGTGGGGGAGAGCATGCTTGGGTTTCTCTGAGGAGTGCTGTCAGTTTGATCTGGCAGCGCATTCCATAGTTATAATCTCCTCTAACACCACCACTTCCATCCCCTCCTTCACATACAACTTCACCCACTACACCTTCACTAAACTAGTGGTTTAGCATGGTGAGCGCGATGAAGTTGCCTGTATTTAGAGTAGGAAATGAATATCCTGATTAGTTTTGGTTCATAGTAAGAGCAGTATGGGAAGCGCGTGAGGTTACATATGATAAAATTAAAAAGGTCACATTGATAAGTACACTGCAGGATCACGTACTGACTTGGTATATCAAACACTCAAATGATCACCCGGATGTCAAAATAGCAGAAATCCAAAGTGCATTGAATAGAGAGTTAGGTCGACCGAAATCAGAGATGTAGTCAATTATAGGATTCAAGGAGATCGCGATGCTTCCAGGTGAAACCCACTGGGACCTAGATCAAAGGTTGAAAAGTACAATCCGCGAGGATAATATGATGCTGATAGATGCACAGCACCAGAGGACAGCACTGTCGCAACAAAAGCTCTCAACCTAGGTATAGGCATTGGAAATGGCGATGAGGTTGCATGAAACACCGATACAGGATCCAAGGTTAGGAGTCCAATAAGTCCATGCGCAACTACAAAACCTATGCTTAGAGATGCAGAATTTGAAGAAGGATAGGGTGCCCCAGCTAGAGGCGTGTGATAAGTGTGGTGTATAAAATGTAAGGGCCAAGGTCACGATAAGGATCACTATCTTGTATTCGCGAACTATTTCATAGGAGGGGGGCAGATGTTGTTGAGACTAGAGGGGCAGGTAGGTCCGAGTGCATCCACCACTCTCTAGTGCACGATTTGTCAGGTAGGAGGAAAGCACGGAATGGAAAACTATCACCTGTTGTAGAAATATACCCAGACTCCACAGCAACTGTACTATAATTTCTGTAGATCAGTGGGTCATGATGAGCGAACATGTTGAAGCTATGAAATAATTATGGATAGAACCCCAGCCTATCGAATGTAGATGGAAACGTGAGGCCCCGATCCAGCTGCAGCAATAGCGCGGGGTGGCTTCCAAGGGCGAGGTCGAGGTCGCAGGGGAATGGGGCTCGGGAGGGGCTGCGGACAACTAATTTGTTATAATTGCAGAGGCCTTGGGCACTACCCTCATGATTATACCAACCCGACGAGATTATCTTACCCGTACTGTAAACAGTTTGATCATGAAATGATAGATTGTCCAACACTGATCACACAAATGCGCGAAAAAGGGGTGCTGCAGCCCACTCCGATGCAAAACATCCAAATGATGAGGTCCAAACAGCACGAAGACGACCCCAACGTGAACTTGATGCTCAGGAGTGGTGTGACCACGGGGGAAGATAAGGGGAAGAAGCCTGAAGAAGACACCTGGTACATAAGGCTCCTACAAAGGAACATGAATTTGATTTGGACCATGCAAAAGAAACATTTATGGAAGCTAAGAAGAGCTTTGTGGAGGTCTCTACGTTAGGTAGTAGGGATCAACTAGATATGGACCTGGACCCCTCATTGCTAACTACCTTTTTAGATACATGTATTAAACAAGAATTGATCACTAGGTGCACAGGGTCTGGGGAGCTGTGCGTAGTCCGAAAAATGGGGAATCATGCCCTATGCACCAAACAAGAAATATGGTTGATAGCACATATTGGCGAATATGAGATGGATCAAGTAATCTTAGACCTGCGGTCGGATGGAAATGTATTACCAAAGCAGATTTGGGAACGCATGGGTAGGCCTACACTACAGTGGTCTCCCATTCAATTACGGATGGCGAACCAGCAAAAGATCTTGCCCATGGAAGATTAACAAGAGTAACAGTGGATATCGATGGCGCGAGTACACAGACAGATTTCGAGATAATAGAAATTGTGGATAATAGTAAGGCTTACCCCGCATTACTCGGAATAGATGGGGAAAAGGATATGAATGGAGTCATTAATATAAAGAAGCGAAAAATGATTTTTGAGACAAAGTCCCTACGTGTCATCGTTCCATTGGATCCCGCTGAAGGAGAGTGTTACACAGAGGCTGTGCGCAATGATGGAAACAACGTAGAGCTAGATTATATCTACAAAATAACCACGCGGAACCAAGATTGGCTACACCCTACTGTAGATGAAAGGACCCCGTGGAAGCACGGAGAATATTTCCTATCATAGTCTGACGAAGATGATGAGAAATGGCACAATTGGTTGAGGGAAGTGACAATGCTAAATTGTAATATGATGACCAAATCCCTACGTTGTGTAACTGCCCAGGCTCGGGATCTACCAACATATGATGGACTAACAGTGGTGGATGAATTCTTGCACGAGTTTGAGAGTGCAGTACCAGAGAACCAAAGGTTCGATGCATTAAAGTGGGTGTTGCACACGACACCTGCACATTGGTGGGGAACATATGAAGGGAATTTTGAAAGCTGGTATGACTGTAGAAGGATGATGTAGCTAAGATTTGGGAAGCCAAAACTACGAATAACCGAGAAATATGATGGACGTGATGACCTGTGCATGCACCTTGCAAAATGGACTAAAGCCTATGGAGAGGATCCCCAGCCTCAATGGGTACATTTATTTTATCATACCCTGGATGTCATCCCCAGAAACTGGTATATTGAGACAGAGCTACAACATGGTATAGGCGAATGGGATTTCTTGCGCGAGGGATTTTTATTAACGTTCTTATTTGAAGACCAATGGATGGATACCATTGTTAGAAAATTATATATTATAGAGCAATCGAACACATAAAATATTGTAGAAATATAAACACAGAAAACACATAAAACAAGAGAGACAGAGATATACGTGGTTCACCTAGTTTGGGCTACATCCATGGAGAAACAGCCATTCCTTCTTTTATTATATTATCCAACAAACTGAAGAGATACAACCTACAACAGATCCACTATAACACCGTCTTCGCTCTCAATCTCCTCTCTCTTTCTCACTCAGAATACATATCTACATAGACGCGGTACAATTCCCTCATATATAGTGAGGGGTTGCCTTCTAGGGCAAAAAAACCCTAAATTAAACATAACTTCTACCGTCAGATCATCCACCCAATGAATGGCCCAGATTGACTAGAAATTACTAGACCTCTACAAGGCAATTTTACATCTATTTTTGGCTTTGAGGGCATTGCTCTCGAACCCCCGCTGGGGGATCGCTGGCCACCGGACCCCCCAGCTGGGGGGGATTTACCCCTCCGCATGGAGGGGTGTACAGTCTTCCTGGGGTATACATCCAGCTGAAACCTTTGAATACAGAAGATAATCAGGCTCCACACCCAACAACCATTGATGATGCATTGCAATTTGTGAAAGTTTCTATCTTCAAATTACGATAGGAACTAGAAGAAATCGTTCAACTAGAATGGTCACATCAGTTAAGCCATGACCTAGAATATTACAACCTGCAAGTGGAGGATGATGATGATGACCCCTGAAACATTAACATCACGGAAACAGAAGGGAGCCGTGAAGTTCGAGGACCATCGATTGAGGACCCTGGCATCACAACGCCACTAAAAACAAAACAGGTAAACATTGGTACAGATGAGGAGCCAAAGTACGCGACCCTAGGGGACTATTGGGATGATGCCACAGTGGATAAATTTTATATACCACTCCTTTAGAGCCTGTTTTAATCCATACAATCTCTTCTTCAACCTGCACACTAGTTTCTCCTTCCCTTTTACCTCATGTCCTTGTGGCTGCTGCATATATATCTCTTCCTCCAAATCCCCATGGAGGAAGGTTGTCTTTACATCTAACTACTCAAGATGCAAATCTTCAACAGCTACTAGACTTAAAATAGTTCTGATTGAAGTCATTTTAACAACAGGAGAAAATATTTCATCAAAATCAATACCTTTCTTCTATGCAAACCCCTTCACCACAAGTCTATCTTTGTACCTCTGTTTTCCTCCATCTTCTTCCTTCAGCCTATAAACCCATTTATTCTGCAATGTTGTTTTACATACATGCAACCTGACTAGGTCCCAAGTCTGGTTATGTGCTAAGGATTCCATCTCTTCTTTCATGGCTTGCTCCCATTTCTTCCTGGTTTCTACCTGCACTGCTTCTTCATAACATTCTGGTTCACCAAAATTAGTCAACAATACATAATATAATGAAGGAGAGTATCGTTTAGGGGGTCTACTTATCCTGGTAGATCTTCTAACGCCACTTTCAGGTGTTTGAAGTGCTTTTTGCTATTGTTGTTGTTGTTTTGATTGTTGATCATTATGATTTTCAGGCACCATCACTTTTCCTGTGATATCATCAACCACTGTGTATTCTCTGTTTTCTTTTTCTTATTTATTTTCCTACAACTGATTCTTATACAAGACCTTTTCATTAAATATTACATCTTTGCTCCTAATGATTTTGTGATTTTCATAATCATATGAGCGATAACCAAAATCATTAACACCATATCCAATAAAGGTACATTTCTTTGATTTTGCCTCAAGCTTTGTTCTATTTTCTTTGTTAATGTGGAAAAAGCTTCACAACCAAAAGTATTTAAAAATGAGTAGTTTACCTTTTACCTGTCCATGCTTCCTCTGGAATACCACCATCCAAAAAACTTGAAGGCCCTCTGTTTATTAGATAAACAACAGTATCTATAGCATTTTCCCAAAATTGTAAAGGCAATCCTGCATGGAATCTCAGGCACCTTGCACGCTCCATGATTGTCCTGTTCATCCTTTCTGACACACCATTTTCTTGTGGTGTTCCTGGAACTGTCTTCTCTATGTGAATTCCATTCTCTGAATAGTACCTATCAAACTCTTTGCTACAATATTCACCTCCATTATCTGATCTGAGACACTTCAACCTTTTCCCTACCTCATTTTCAACCAAAGCTCTCCATTCCTTAAAAGTATCAAATACATCAGATTTATTTCAAATAAAATAAATCTAAGTTTTTCTATTTGCATCATTAATAAAAGTAACATAATAATGAGAGCCACCAAGAGATGATACTTGAGCAGGTCCCCATACATCTGTATGCACACACTCTAATTTTTCGTTCTTCTTTTCTTTCCCAACTCTAAGGAATTGGACTCTCTTCTGTTTTCCATAAACACAATTCTCACAAAATTTTAAATCAACATGCTTCAAACCTGGCAATAATTTTCTTGAGTGACGAATCTGCATCCCCTTCTCACTCATGTGCCCAAGCCTATGATGCCACAATGTTGCATCTTCTCCTGTAGAGGTTAAAGAACTAAAAGAATTAGAAATACCATTGCATAAATACAATGTACAAACCTTTTCTCCTTTCGCTATTACCAGGGATCCTTTAGTGACCTTTGAGGTTTTATCTGTGAAAGTAGTTACGCAACCTTCACCTCCCAACTACCCTATTTAAATCAGATTTTTCTTCAGATCTAGAACATGCCTTACCTTCTTCAATAGCCATTGATTTCCATTTTTCTGTTTATGAAAACTATACCCATTCCAACGATTTTACAGGGTTTATCATCACCCAATCGAACCTGTCCAAAATCTCCTTGAACATAATCATGAAAATGTTTCTTATCAGTTGTTGCATGGAATGAGGCCCCTGAATCTACCACCCAAGCATCAATAATATTTTCTAATGAAAGAATCAAAGCATCTTGCAACACATCACTTGTTACATTCACTTCATGATTAGTTTCTTGTTGCGCGTCTCCTTCTTTTTCCTTCCGAGACTTGCAGTCTTTCTTCAGGTGTCCTTTCTTCCCGCAAGTCCAACACACTATCCCCAATCTAGACTTGGATCTACCTTTTCTTGACATACTGTGATATCCTGGGCTCTTTCCTCTTTCCATTTTTCTTCCCCTAGTCTCTGCAGTCAAAGCATTACCTGATGTCTCACAGGAGCTTTTCTATCGCATTTCCTCGCTAAGGATTGCACTGACAACATCATCAAACTTTAAAGTACTAGATCCAGAGACAGAGTTACTAATGGCCATAACTAAACCATTTAAAATTTCTGGCAATGAGCACAGAAATAATAGAGCCCTAACTTCATCATCAAAATTTACCCCTAGAGAAATTAACTGACTTGTAACTATATTAAAATCATTTAAATGATCTGCAATAGATCCACCTTCTGACATCTTCATATTAAATAAACGCTTCATAAGAAATACCTTATTTGAGGCCAAGGGATTTTCATATAGTTTGGCCAATGCTGACATTAAACCCTGTGTTATCGTTTCCTTTGAAATATTAAACACTACCGACGCACTAGGCACAGCCGTATTGTTCCAAGTGCCTTTCTGTCCAGAATATCCCATTCTGTGTCTGCCATACTTGTCGACTTCTTTGTCTTTCTGCTCAATGGTAGGTATAGATCTCTCTAATACAGATAATCTTCCATCTGCATCTTCCACAGCTGGTAGTTTTGGCCGTTGAATTTTTCGACCCTAAACCTACCATCTTTCGCCATTGCTCACACTCAAAACAAGAACCCTTCTCTCCTACGAGTTTATTAGCCAAATAGACCTTCAGCTCTGATACTAGTTGTTAGAAAATTATATATTACAGAGCAATGGAACACATAAAATATTGCAGAAATATAAACACCGAAAATGCATAAAACACGAGAGACACAGATATATGTGGTTCACCCAGTTTGGGCCACATCCACAGAGAAACAGCTAGTCCTTGTTTTATTATATTATCCAGCAAACTGAAGAGATACAACCTACAACAGATCCACTGTAACAACCTCTTTGCTCTCAATCTCCTCTCTCTTTCTCACTCAGAATATAGATCTACATAGACGTAGTACAATTCCCTCATATATAGTGAGGGGTTGCCTTCTAGGGAAAAAACCCTAAATTAAACATAACTTCTACTGTCAGATCATCCGCCTAATGAACAACCCAAATTGACTAGAAATTACTAGAATTTTACAAGGCAATTCTACATCTATTTTTGGCTTTGGGGGCACTGCCCCCGGACCCCCCAGCGGGCGAGGATTTACCCCCCCCGCGTGGAGGGGTGTACAATCTTCCTGGGGTATACATCTGGCTGAAACCTTTGAATATAGACAATAATGAGGCTCCACACCCAACAACCGCTGACGATGCGTTGTAGTTTGTGAAAGTCGCTATCTTCAAATTACCATAAGAACTAGAAAAAATCGTTCAACTAGAATGGTCACATTAGTTAAGCCATGCCCTATAATGTTACAACCTGCAAGCAGAGGAGGATGATGATGACCCCTCAAACATTAACATCACGGAAATAGAAGGGAGCTGCGAAGTTCAAGGACCGTCGATTGAGGACCCTGGCATCACAATGCCACTAAAAACGAAACAAGTAAACATTGGTACAGATGAGGAGCCAAAGTACGCAACCCTGGAGGACTATTGGGATGATGCCACAGTGGATAAATTTGTCGAGTTACTATGTGAATATCAAGACTTATTCCTAACCAAACTGACAGAGTTAAAGGGTATTCTCGGTGACCTGGGGATGATGAAGATAACTCTGAAGCCGGACACGAAGCCAATTAAGCAGTGTCCCTATCATTTGAATCCGAAGTATAAGGAAAACGTTCGCAAAGAATTGGACAAGATGCTTGAAGTAGGAATTATTGAACCTGTTGAGGAGTCTAACTGGGTGAGTCCTATGATTGTACAAGAGAAAAAACAGATGGGTGAAATTTGAATCTGCATGGATCTCCGAAAACTGAATGATGCCTGCGTTCATGACCCATTCCCGACCTCGTTTACAGATGAAGTTCTGGAGAATGTTGGTGGAAAGGAAGCGTACTCATTCACGGATGGGTTCTCAGGATATCATCAGATCAAGATCACACTAGAAGATAGGAGCAAGACCACCTTCATGACTGAATGGGGATGTTTTCAGTACACCGTTATGCCCTTTGGGTTGAAGGACACTCTAGCAATATTTTCACACGTAGTAGTGGCTGCGTTCAAATAATTCATTCATAAGTTTTTGGAGGTTTATTTTGATGATTGGACTGTATTTGGGCTAGTCAAGAAACATGTAGCAAGCTTATGGTTGATGCTGGATACGTGTCAATGACACCAGATTGCATTGAATCTTAAGAAGTGTACCTTCCTCATTCCCTTGGGAAATTTTCTCAGCCATGTGGTTTGCAGATAGGGCCTGATGGTGGACCCTACGAAAATTGCTGTCATACTCAAACTGCAAGCATCGCGTAGTGTCAAACAACTTCGTACCACATTGGGACACACTAGGTACTATTGAAAGTTTATTAAGTGCTACGCACAAATCACGGCACCAATGGAACAATTGTTGAAAAATGATGCTACATATTGTTGGAATGATTAATGTAAGAAGAGTCTGGAGATTCTAAAGGAAAAGTTGGTGTCTGCCCCCATTTTGGTTTTCCAAAAATGGGACATTGTATTTCATGTACACGTGGATGCGTCGTGTATCATGCTGGGCACCGTACTCATGCAAGAAGGAGCGGAAGGCATTGATCACCCGATTGCATTGGCAAGTCAACGATTGTCCAAAGCAGAAAATAACTACTCCATTACTGAGCGCGAGGAATTGACGATGGTATATGCGCACTAGAAATACCACCATTATCTACTTGGTGGGCACTTTAAAATGTATACCGATCACATCACGTTGAAATACATGGTGAACAAGCCTATGTTGGGGGGGCACATTTGTAGATGGCTGTTACTATTTCGAGAATATGATTTTGAGGTCATCGTAAAGGCAGGATGCCTAAATGCAAGCCCAGATCACCTGTCTCGAATTGAGAATAGTGAGGAGACAATAAATTTGGAGCAAGGACTACCTAATGCACAACTTTATGCAGTATGCGTCACAGATGGCCACATCGAGGATATAATCCACTTCTTAACCACAGGGACCGCGCCACAGGGTTACTCAATTTAGCAGAAGAAGGAATTGGTAATACGCGTGGCGGATTTTACTGTTATCGCGAGGAAACTCTACAAAATGGGAAATTAAGAAATATTACGAAGATGGGTACCTAAATTTAAACGAGGTTAGATCCTTGCAAAAGGACACGGAGGGGTTGCAGGAGGACATTATGCAGGATTGATGACAACACAGAAGATTCTTCGCACTAGACTATGGTGGCCAACTCTACATCAAGACTCAAAAGTGTACTGTTCGGCCTGTGATGTATGTCAACGGATTGGGAAACCATCACGAAGGGACAAAATGCCACTCAATCCATAGGTGATGCTGCAACCGTTCAAAAAATGGGTAATTGACTTTGTGGGGCCCATCACGCCTCAAGGAAAGACGGTTCTGCACTATATCATCACTACGACAGAATACTTGGCTCGATGGGTGGAAGCACAACCGGTTAAGGACTGCACGGCCGCTACAACTATGAAATTTTTGTTCAAGAATGTGTTGACATGGTTTGGATGCCCGAAAATTCTAATGAGCGACCGTGGAACACACTTCCTAAATGAAACTATCAGTGCACTCACTAAGGAATTCCAGGTATATCATCAACAAAGTATGCCATATCATCCTCACGTGAATGGGACAGTCGAAGCTTTCAACAAGATCTTAGACATTGTGTTGACCAAGATCTATAATGCGTAGTGAAACGATTGGGATTTGCGCATACTTGCTATGCTATGGGCATACCGAACCACTTGCAAGAAATTAATGGGTCAGACACCTTTCTGGTTAGTCTACAGCACAAAAGCTGTCATGCCAATGGAATATGTTGTACCCAGTTTACAAATAGAAGCAATGACAGGCATGGCGGATCATGGAGTATTGGAAGAAAGGCTCGTGTGACTCGAAGAACTAGAGGAGGAATGGTTTCTAGCGGGATTCCATCAGCAGGTACAAAAGCGGCGCGAAAAGGCTTGGCATGATCACCATATCAAGTTGGTCACATTCAAAGAAAATGATTTAGTATTGCTGTATGACAACAAGTTCGAGAAATTCCCTGGAAAACTCTGATGCATTGGTTAGGACCATATGTCATCAAAGAAGTCACAGATGGAGGCGCAGTTGAGCTTAGCAAGCTTAACGGAGAGCCCTTCCCAGGAAGAGTAAATGGCAGTCGCTTGAAGCTCTACATGGGTGTGCCAACTTCCTAACTAACTGACCAAAGTATAGTCTCACTGCTTCGGATAGTTGAAAGAGAGCGCGTGACGATAAAGCAGTTTGTGAGGGAGATGCGCGACAATAACGGTGCGCATAGAATCGGTATGTCACAAGGGTCACAGTTGCATAGAAGGGGTTGTGCTACTACATGGACAAGCAAGGAAGTGACCATTGTCGTCACTGTTCATGACAAGATGTTCAAGTTACGGTGAAGAGGAGCGGGTGGTGGGCAATTAAGATACGAAGTACGAGCCCAATTTGGAACGACCTACGGTCAATCTAGCATTAATGGGCCAGAAAAGGAGGGAATGACTGAATTTGAATTTTCACGGGCCTATAAATCACAATGGGGCACCTACCACACAAATTGTAGTATCTAGAGAATGAAGCTATTGTGCACTCCACTAGATATGGAACTATTGAACCTCGACGGTGGGGGAGTAAGTTGGGTGTTTTCAAAATAGACGCATGACTTTCTAGATAGTGCAATGTCAAAAGCTAGGGGCACCATGCTGAGCTCAATGACGACGGTGGGAGATGTACCGGAAATTCTCAGACAGGTAGCAGGACTAGTTCGGATGCCTCTCCATAAACCATGGTCTGGCAAGTGATCTATGAAAGCTATAGGAAAGACGGTGAATTCTAAGACAAATGACAGAATTCTGCTTAAAAGTTCATCTCTGACGAGCCTTGAAGATTGGGATCTCATTGACAGTAGCATCTTTCTTGCAAAAATGCAACACAAGGTGCAATAGATACTGAGTATACAGGACCAGAAAGTGCAAACTTGTTGTACTTGCACAAAGAGTTTATGGCTCTGGCATCTCAGCTAGAGCTAAAATCCTATGAGGAGCCACTTTGTGCTAGTCGAGCAGAGCAGAATGAGCATCATCAGTTAGGCGAACTAGTAGGGGCAATGGAGTAGGAGCTTGAAGAAGCAGTGCAAGAAGTAAGGATGGAACAACGAGGCACAATATGTCACTCACAGGGACGGTGAATCACGAACCCTTGGCCGTGCATCTTGCCGCACCGACAAGTGACCTGGAATGAGTCACGATGATTGTGTTGGGGGCCTGTTAGGCAATGGATCACCTACGTAATAGTTTTGCGGCTCAAAGCCTGCAATTTTTGGTAAAAGTATGATAAAGGTTCCGCGAAGCACGTGGAGCACGAATTGTAATGGGTCAAGTCCAAGGGTAGTCTACCCTAAAATCTTATAAGTTAATCTAGAATGTGTCGGCTTGCCCATGGTCCATAAACCATGGGAATGTATAAATAGAGTGAGGCCCTAGGTTTAGAAGGTAGTTTTTGGTAGTAGCTTTGGTGGAGATCTAAAGTGTATGGATTTGTAAAAGCAAGAGTGCTTTGAGTCTGTAAGTCCAAGTTGCAGGTGGTAGTAGTTAGAGTAGGCTCTGCAGGTGTGTGCACAGAGGCCTGGTAGAGCCCACAGCTGTGTGCACGGACCCCTGCAGCTGAGTGCATAGGGTGGAATTGGATTGTATGGAACAAAAGGTTAATAAAGATAACTGTTTCTAAATTATTATGCATCTGATCACAGATCTATATATTTATGCTTATGTTATGGTTTTTATGATTTATGGTTGTGCACACTAGTTTTAACTATTGAATGCTTGATTAAAGACATTAAGGGATAGATCAGATCTATAATAACTGCAATAATACTAAGAATCTAAGAAACACCCCATCATGGATCTTCATGAAGGCCAGACAGTTGTGTAGAGTAACGTGAGTGTGTAGATCAGTTTGCGACCCCTTTGTACCTCATCAAGACATCCTAGGGTTTGAAAACCTAGTTCCAACACCCTCCCTTACTACCTTAGGTGGGACTTCAGTCTGTGCTCTATGGATTGTTGCCGAAAGGGTGGTAGTGCAGGATTTGTTTCGCTAAAACTCTTCTAAACCTAGGTCAAGGCCCAATAAGCCAACACCAACTGACCCAATGGATGAAAATAGAATTGACAGAGGCAATAGAGAAAGATTTGAGGTTGCCTTCCCCATCAGGGAAACTAATGGGGATACCAAGATGAATGATATAAGCCCCTATGACCTTCCTAATTTCCATGGCATGACCTTAGAAGATCCAGACACTTTCTTGTTTGAGTTTGTTGTCATATGCAGAACCTATGATTACACAAATGATGAGTAGAAGTTGAAATTATTCCCATCCACTCTCAAGGATGCATCTTTGTGTTTGCTCATGGGTTTACTTGAGGATAGCATCAGAACTTGGGCTAAAATGTAGCAAGCCTTCAATAAAAATTATCGAGACTATTTTAGGTCTAAAGACACTAAAGACGAAATTTTTAGGATGACCTTATGGCATGATGAATCCCTAGAGGATTATGAAGAAAGATTCCAGCTTAGCTACAAAAGGTCTAGGTGCACACTTGACCCTGAGTAACTAAAGCTAGTCCTACTTAGAGTGGTAAGGGAAGATCTTCTGGATACCCTAAACCTATTAGCAGGAGGGGACATCTACCAGCTACCATATGAAGATATGAAGACTTCCTTTAGAAACCATTATAGGGTAGCTAGGAAAAAGGGTAGGGGTAGTCAACCTATGGTCATTCCATCCTCTTCCAATACATCCATCAACGGTAAAATTAGAAACATGTTGAAAGATTTCAAGAGTGAGATCTTGGAAACCCTTGCCCTATAGATGGACACTATGCACAATAAGAGAAAACAGAAGGAAGCATAGAGAGCCATAGCCATTTTCTTCCCTAGATGCACAAGGAGGAATCCTATGAATAAATATCCATTAAACCTTATTGAAGTTTGCTCAGTCTCTGAAGAAAACCACTCCACAGACAAGTGCCCTTCACTACCTATAATAAAACCTATATATCAGCGAGTTGAAGGGGTGATTGAATAACACTGCTACATAGATCATAGGAGACTTCATGGGCCTCGGCCATACCAGCAGGGCATGAAAGGGTCATCTCATGCATATTACAACCCCAACCAGACCACATCCATTCCCTCCTAGGGGCCCATTGCTCATCCTTCTTGGTCTACACCTCCTCGATGGTCCTTTTCACCTTAGTATCATTCCTAGTCGACCAACCAATCATTTCAACCATATGTTCTTCCACAACCTCAGTGGAATGCACCGCCCCAGTGGTGGAGGCCCCCTTACAAAAATGTTCCAGCTTCATTGCCTTCACCACCTAAGCAACCCCATATGCCTTCCCAACCAAATACGAACCCGAACAAGAGACAGGCACAACAAGTATACAATAGAGAGACATCCTATCCTGGTTGTGTTGTGGAGATTCAGGAAATCAACCTGAGATTTGGAGAGTACTCTTGGAAACCCAACCTCTACCTCCACCTAGGAAGAGTGAGGAAGAAAGAGAGGAAAGCATGCCTAAAGTAAATACACCAACCTTTCCTGAGAGATTACCTCAACCAATCGAGCCTACCCCTTTAGAGACTGAGCTTCTGGGAGAATTGAAAAATATATTTTTCAAAATTCCACTTCTCCAAGCTATAAAAGATGTACCTATTTACAACAAGTTGATTAAGGATGAGTGCTTCAAACATCCAAGGAGGTGAAAAAGAGATGCCCCTACCACTAATGTCATTGGAAAGTTGTTAGACTTAATGATCGGGCAGGTAATTTGTCCAAAGTATCTGGACCCTAGAAGCCCTGTAGTAGATGAGCACATCAATTTCGCCATTTTCGCACACAGTTTGATTGATATTAGGGCTACCATTAATGCGATGACCAAGGACACCATGCTCAAGCTCAACCTCCATGGTTCATTGATAAATACAACAACAGTCCTGCAACTTGCAGACTATACGACAGTGACCCCGCAGGGGATTGTGGAGGATGTGATGGTCTCCATTGACTCTTGGGAGTACCCTACAAATTTCGTAGTTCTCTAGCCTAAGGCCAAGCTTATTGGCTACCCTCTCATCCTTGGGAGGCCCTGGTTAGCCATTGTTGATGCCTACATTAGCTACAGGGCTAAAAATATGACTATCAAAAAATGGGCATATGTCCAAGAAGTTGGTGTTGTACCCTCCTACCCAGCCATCTCTAGAACATGAATTACCTTGATGGATGGAGGAGGAGGATGAAGATGAATTTTATTTAACCCAACTCTATACCTTAGAAAGGACAATCAGATGAAGATGGTTTGATTGAACACATACTCCAAAGTCGAACTCCCAGCATATTGTCCTTAGAGGAAGTAGTAAAGGAAACCTAGAACAACCATTAGATTGATCTATGCTTAGCTGATTCAAACCCTACCTGTGTCAAAACCATATAATTCGGCCCTGAGAGAACTTTGAAAATCAACCCATCTCTTTTTCTACACCAAGAAGAAACGTTGTTCAACATGCTAAAGGAACATCTGGATACCTTTGCTTGGAGTTACAAAGAAATGAAGGGAGTACACCCCTCAGTGTGTACTCACCACATTTATATCGAAGAAGGTTTAAATTTTTTTGACAACCCTAAAGGAGAATGAATCCAGCTCTCAAGGATATAGTTAAAGAAGAACTACAAAAGCTGCTAGATGCAGGATTCAGTTTACTTATCTTAGATAGTGAGTGGGTCTCTCTTTTGGTTTTGGCTCCAAAGAGAAATGGGAAGTGGAGGATTTGTGTCGATTACAGAGAGTTAAACAAAGCCACAAAGAAGGACCATTTCCATCTACCTTTCATTGACCAAGTACTAGATAGCCTCGCAGGGAAAAGGTTTTTCTCTTTCCTATATGGGTTCAGCAGGTACGATCAAATCCATATCAGCCTGGAAGACTAGGATAGAACCACCTTCACTTGTCCTTTGGGTAGTTTCACCTATGGGTTCATTTATTTTGGCCTATGAAATGCCCCTACCACTTTCAAGAGAGCAGTCCTAAGTATCACTTATGAGCTAGTCCATGATGCAGTAGAGATTTATATGGACAATTCTGCATGCTATGGGTGTGATTTCCAAGAGGCTCTGTCAAACTTAGGTAAGCTACTGAACAAATCCATTGAAATAAACCTATCAGTTAGTCCTGAAAGATGTGAGTTGATGACTGAAGCGACTGTGCTAGGTCATTCAATATCCCAACAAGGACTAGAGGAGGACCCAAAAAAAATAGCCATCATCCAAAGGGTCCCACCTCCGCAATAGCATAGAGATGTCGGAAGTTTTCTAGGTTTAGTTGGATACTATTGTAGGCTTATAAAAGAATTCACCAAGTTAGCTTCTCCTTTATTTGGGTTTTTGGCCAAAGACTCTAAGTTTGTACAGTCAAAAAGTTGTCAAGCAGCCTTGGACACCCTGAAGGACAAGTTGACCACACCACATATTATCCGAGGCCCAAATTGGGCCCTTCATTTCCATATACATGTTGATGCCTCATGCAAAGCCATAAGAGAAGATCTAGGATAGATAGATGAAAAATTGCCTTATGCCATTTACTTTATCAGTAAGAATCTGTTAAAGGCCGAACTAAACTACACAGTGACCGAAAAGCAGCTCCTGGCTATTGTGCATTCATTGAACGAATTTAGGCATTACATTACAGGTTATCAAACATTTGTACATACTAACCATGCTGAAATTAAATATTTAATGATTAAACCTGATGTGAATGCTCAGATTATTAGATGGTTACTTTGATCGCAGCAGTTTGATCTAACTATCGTTGATAACCCTGGCATGAAAAATATTATAGATTTTTTGTCCAAATTAACTTTTCCTATAGGGGAAGAAGGAATGGTTGATGACCAGTTACCGGATGAACACTTGTTCACCATTTCAGTTCTCTCTCATTGGTTTTCTGACATAGAAAAATATTTGGTGTCCACACAGTTCCCACCGAGTTTTTCCTCCAAAGAGAAAAGCAAGATTGTGAGGAAGAGTGCCCCATTCACTTGGAATGGGGGCAACCTCTTCAAACTAGGCCCGGATCAAATTCTGAGAAGATGTGTCAGGGAGGAGGAAGTCTTTGACATCCTTCTAACCTGTCATGATGGACATTGTGGAGGTCACTTTGTAGCCAAGAGGACAACATTCAAGGTGTTACAAGTTGGTTATTATTGGCCCACTCTTCATCAAGATGTGAGAAGATACACTAGTCAGTGTGATCAGTGCCAAAGGATGGGAAAGCCTACTCCAAGGGATGAAATTCCTCTGCAACCTAAAGTGACTTTCAAGAAATTTGACAAGTGGGGCATGGATTTCATTGGACCTATTAAACCTCCTTCTAAGCAAAATAAGTACATCATTGTGTGCACTAACTATTTCACCAAGTGGGATTAAACCAAGGCAATCAAGGCAGCAAGAGAGGAGAAGGTGGTTGAGTTCTTAAGGGAAAATGTATTTTACAAGTTTGGGTACCCTAGAGAATTGGTCACTGATCAAGGCAATGAGTTTACATCCAACATGAATAAAGACTTGTTAAGACAACACAAGATCAAGAATAAAACCTCCACTCCCTATCACGAACAAGCTAATGGGCAAGTGGAGGTGACCAACAGAGCACTAGAGGCTATAGAAACAACAGAAAATATTGGGCAGACATATTAGTTGAGGCCACCTGGGCCTACAATACCACCTGGAATACCACCACTGGATTCACACCCAATGAGATGGTATTTGGGAAGAAGGACCTGTTGTCCATTGAATTTGAGTACAATATATTGAGGATGGAAACCCAACTAGATCTAGATCTCAATAGTGCACAAAAGGAGAGATTGCTCCAGCTGAATGGGTGGGATGAGTTCAGAATGTAGACCTTCCTACACACAGAGGTGACTCAAATTCAGAGGAAGGTCTAGCATGACAAGGTCAAGCAATTTCAAGAAAGTGATTAGGATTTATTATATGATTCCAGATATCAAGACTTTTAATGAGATTTAAGGACTAGATGGTTAGGGCCTTATGTCATAGAGAAATGTCATGGTAATGGTTCAGTGCAGATTATAACCATAGATGTAGAGGCCATTCCTTTACTTGTTAATGGGCATAGATTGAATGTTTGTAGGAGGCCATTATGAAAGCAATAGTTCATTGATGGTATCAGCAAAACAATGATGGTGGTGGAGCAAGTCTCAGCTCCTACCTCATCAAGGCAATGAGAAAAAAGGAAAAAGGGAAAAAAGACAAAAAGGAAAAAGGACAAAAATAAGGAGACTCGGGTGAAAACCTCCATGATGTACCTGAGTCCCACTGTTGGGTTGAAAACCTCTTGAGGTCGCCCAATGGTGTCAAAACCAAAAAAGATAAATAAAAATATATATGGGTGAAAACCTATCTTAAGGTGCCCAGGGAAATAAAATAGGATGAAAACCTTTTGGAGGCAAACTAGTTGCTTTCAATAAAATAAATAAATAAATAAGAGAAAAGGAAAATTATGAAAGTATTATTTGCAGGTTAGTAGGAGGATGACCAGAGCAACAAAAGAGAATTGAAAGGGACTTATCCATCTCATGTTTTTATTTCTCGATTCATTATCCTTCATCATTCCATTATTCCCTCCATTTTTCCACTCATTTACCTCAGTTTGCAAGGGTTCTTTGTTTTCTACAAGATTCCTTGTAAACCTACAGGATTCCCTAAAATCCTAGAGGATGATCCTATAGGAATTATAGTGGCTTGGGAATCTTAAAGGAAGTAACCCTAGAGTAAGGGGATGACTTTCCCATGTAAAAAAAAAAATTCCTACTTCACCATCTCATCACCATACCTCTCTCCACCTTGATCACCCCTATATTCATAAAAAAGGTCAGTTTCAAAAAACAAAACTCAGTTTTCAAAGAAAAACCATAGAGAAAAGACGATGAAGACACAGAGCAAGGGGAAAACACCTGAGGGATATTTTTCTCATTCACAAATCCCTAGAACCCTTCTCTTCCTAGGCCAATCATCCTCAGGCTCCAACAGTAGATAATGATTAAGAATTTTGAGGGAGAAGTAGCTACATGACATCGTGTAGGAAATCTTGTAGTAGCCTATCCCACAAAACTATAATCACAGGTTGCAGTCAACTTCAAGCATGGAATATCCAGAGGTAGAAGAAGCTCCTTGAGAGCCTAGCAGCAGCATTAAGATCATCATCATCAACACCAAGTACCTGCACATCAAACAAGACCATGAAAGGACAATAAAAAGGGATAAAAGCACATGTAGCCAATACACAACAAAGACTTCATTCTTCAACAAACAACATCAAGGCATCATTACCATAGGTAAGTATCTCACTTCTAGTCTCTCGTTAGCATAATGTGATCAAAAGATGTAAAAGTTGTGAAAGATTTGGTTTATAACTGAAAGGTGTCCAGTTAACTTGGCCACCTTCATTCAGTCAACAAGGAGAATGTAGTTAGTCCTTACACATGTGGCAGCAGTCAAGTCAAGGAAAATAATGATTAGGTCGAAAGTAGTTAAGCTACGAATTCCTGAAGTGGGAGTTGATTACGAGGTGAGGAGAGTGATGATGTGGTAGTGGCACCACTGGTCCAAAAATAGATATTTGTACCTCGGCTGCCAGCACACCACCTCACTCAAATCACCCATATGAGGAAATAAACATTGATCCCCATGCATAGAAGCTTTCACAATCCCGAGGCTCCACACTAGCCAAGTCACTCTCTACCCTCAAGTAGTTTGCAAGAAACACAAATTTCATTTTTTCCTGTGCAGGACCACCTACAGGATCCTACAGGATCTTGCAGGAGATCCTACATGATACAGTATAGCACATACAGGATTGGCAGTGAGCAGTTTTAGAGGGAGAATAACATTTCTTAGCTTCATCAAGCAGTGATAAGGAGGTAGTCTCTACATTTACCCACATTTTGCCAAGTGAAAGGAACATAAAAAATTCTTCTAGTTTGTTGAAAGTAACTACAACATAAGGGAATTTCATACACAATATTTTCATTTAAATTTCCTCATTCATTAAATTTGTTTGAAGACTTATAAAACCCTCCATCCATCAGAGAAAATGACAAGGGGATTTAATAAAAGGGAGCCCATCAACACAGTGAGGACTCATCAGCACCCTCACGTGCTAAAGATATTCACAAGGCACAATTGGATGGGTTTCTTTGAAAAAATGAGGGGATATGATGATGAAGTAGACAGATATTTTTCTCTCTCCCTCACACCATTGACTAGGACCCATGCCATTATTGTGGTGAGAGGCCTCTCCATAGAGCTCACCCTTGAAATCATAGGCATAATTACCACACTTCCCTTAGGAGTGCCTTGGAGAAAGGAGGATAAGGGAAATAGCCAAACTACAAAGAAGAAAATATTTTTAGAAGGAGAGGAGGCCATGGAAGACAAAAATGGACTGAGAAGAGAAATTCTACCCTATCCTTGGAATGAAATTAGATACCACCTTATAAAGTATATCTCATGTGAAGGTAGGTACAGTGTGGTATATGGATACCACTTTAGGCTTCTTCAAGAATTGAGGTTTGGAGAGGACACACCTCCTCAAAACAGACTCAGCATACCCTACTTCCTTCTTCAACCAGTGATAGATATGAGCATGAACGTGTAGGAAGGAAACCATCAACAACTATCCCATCATGGGTTAATTAGACTTATCATAGAAGATTCCCTCCAAAACCTCATAATCCCTATCACATGGGCAACGTTTCGACACATGCAAACAGAGGGAGATATAAAAGCCTTTGAATATGACAAGAGCCCCACTACCAGTGAAAGGGATGAAGAAGAAATAGAGGAGGATGAAGAAGAAACTGAAAAAGAGGAAGAAGAAATATAGATGGATGAAGACGAAATAGATGAGGAAGAAGAGGAAGAAAAAGAGAAGGAAAGTGGTGATGAGATAGAAGAAGAGGCAACTGATGAACAAAGTGAGGAACTAGAGGGAGAAGAAGAGGAGAAAGAAAAGGATGAGAGGGGGAATAGAAAATAGGAGGTAGAAGACCAGGAGGAATCACCCAGAGTATCTCTAGAACCCACTGAGAAAGTGGCAACAACTGCCCTCACTGCCCTTAGTATCCCTATCAAACAAAAAGGGAAAAGACAAAGACAAACTCCATTGTACTTTAGGACAAGAAAAAGTACAAGAATAAGGCAGGGAAAACCTCAAACTACCACCAAGGTTCCTATTTTTATTGAAGACTCACCCAAACAGCATGAGAAGATGGCTCCTCTTATGAAAACTCAAGGAGAAGGATCATCAGCACAAGCCTCCCCGAAGTCTCCTATAAATTACGTTAGAAGGTCTATCACTAGATCTACCTCATCCAAAGGAAAAGGCATCCTATAGGATACACAGAAGGACCTATAAGAGGCAGAGGAAATCCTACAGGAAAGTCTACTAAACCTACAAGAAACATAAAAATTGAATAAAGAAGGGAGTATGCAGCAAGAAACAAAGAAGGATGATCCAGAGATAAGGAAACCTAGTCCTCAACCTAACCTTGACTTATACTACAGGTTTGTTGAAGGGGGTAGGGTAATTCCAAAAAAAATTTCCATCCCATTATTCTTTGAGCTTGAGAAAGAAAGGGAAAGAACACATAGATGGATGCAGATTGCCAAATCCAAAGGGGTGAAGGACATAGGTCACATGGAGGAAAAAGTTAAATAGATGGGTAGAGAACTGAGCAACCTGAGGGACAAAGAAGCAATAATGAAAGCTCAGTTGGAGGCAAAAAATGAATGGTTAAAAGGTCAGCTACAAGAAAGAGAGAATCAATCGGCATCCTTGTTCAGTCTATCCTTAGAGGCAATCCAGTGCAAGATGCGAGTTAATTCCTATGCATTATACCTTAAGGAATAGTGGTTGCAGTTCCAAATCAAGGCTCTAGCATAGAGAGGCATTATGCCATTCTAGGATTATAGACAATTCATTGATCTTCGTGATAAAAGCACATTGGAGGATAGGGCTAAGATGTCTGAGTTCTACCTATATAAATTAGCCTTGATAGATCTGAATTTGTGGGACCCTAATTCAAAACTAGGGGACTTACAATTGATGGCTTTGGCATCATGGATGAACCATGAGGAAGCAAGGGTTGCTGAAATAAAGAAAATAATGGCAAGGTAAGAAATAAAGCCTCTCATGATAAGAGTTGAGCAGTATAATCCAATGGATGTCATCAACACACATAACTTGATTGCAAATCACCCTCAACCTGCACCTAGATACCTTGCTTTCCAAGAGAAATCAATTACACACTTTGAGGATATGTTGAGGCTGTTAGGGGATGACAGCATGCAAGCTTGCCAAAAGAGATGGAATACTTTTCCCTACAGTTTGGAAATCAGAGAGTACCATTCTCCTCAAAGAATAAGAGAAGCACTGAACAGGACACCCATGTACAAGCAATCTCTCCAAAGACTTAAAGTCAATTGGATTGGCTTGAGACTCAGTCCACCACTCCTCTTAGGATCTTAGAAGGAAGGAAGGAAGAGGAAGAATGAAAGAAATGGGAGGAAATAGAAACAAAGGCAGGTTTCTATGCATAGGAAGATGAAACTAGAGCAGAAGCATGGGATTTCTGGGAGGCCACTAGAGCAATGAAATACATGGATATTGATTGAATTGCTTAGAGGATGAGCAAGACTTTTAGTAAGGGGATGATGATGAGCCTCATCATTGGGTAACTATATGGACCTTAATACACCTCCTAGCTTAATCAAATCAACTCTTCTCACAATTTATTACATATTTTGATTATATTTTGTTTAATGAGATGAGTCAAAGTGAAATATTATGCCTAGTGGATGAATGTGCATTGTTTACAGGTTTGTGAGAGAAAATCATGGAATTTTGGCTAATTAAAGGTTGAAACTTGAATGAGAAAAGGAGGAGAGATTCTAGGAGGTATATCCTCCTCATTTACTCCTCCCTCATTCAAATATTTTTGGTTCAATCACACTAGCTCGGAGTACAAGTAGCCAAGTCATGGAGATCAAAAGGCAGTTGAGCAAGTGAGAGTTAAAGAGCTAGTTTATCTCGATTTTTGGAGTCAAGCCTCCCTAAATTTAAGGAAGTCGTTGGGGACTTCAATTGTATAAATAAAAAGACATAGAGCCTCATTAGGATTCAAATTTTTGTTGTAAAAACACTAGTCAATTTCAAGTTCAGAACTTGTGGAAGACATTGTTATGTAATGTTGGCTTGATGGGGCCTGACCCAGGTTCGGAGTTATTTAGCCAAACAAATCCCTACACTACTGGCCCTTTCGGCATCAACCCACAAAGCACTGATTGAAGTCTCACCCAAAGCAGTATGGGGGCATACTGGTGTTCAGTGATAAAAAGGTGTCTTTTAACCCCTATTTATCCTACATTAATTATCAATATAGGCACGATTTTTTATCACAAGAGTGTACTCAGTCTGAAGCAATCACTTGTGCAAGAGTAATGCTTGTAGTATAGTGCTTGCAAAAGTAAATGAATGCTGGAAACAAAATCTAATTGTAATGGCAAGAAACTTAAATGCTCTGTAACTAAATCATTCACTCAAGAAACTACAACAATCATCAGTCAAGGATGCAATAATGATAACTCTTTCCCCTATAAATTGATGTAAATGAAAATCAATCATAGACAAGATCTCCAATCTGAGAACTTAGACAATAGTAGTCAATGTCCATTACAGTTGTAGATATTTCTATCCACACTAAAGCAAATACTGGAAATAACAATTCGATTAGCACAAAAGGAACAACAACTAAATATATTGAAAACGTTGAACAACAAAGCTTAATCTACAGAACTGAATTGACCAACAATCTTAATCAAAATGAAATGAGCAGCAATATTAACTAATAAAGGAACATAAAACCTAATTAAATGTAAACAAATAGTGAATATAGAGTAATTGAATTAGTAATCTTATTCTGGAATAATTGACATTAACCACAGGTATAGAGGAATGGAAATTGCAATTATAATTGAACGACAGTTAAATGAACAACAATTGCAACTGTAAATGATCAGCAATCGCAACTGTAATTGAACAATAATCGCAACTATAAATGAACAACAGAATCTGAATTAGACAGTGCAATATTGTTTTAGAATGAACAACATGACATTTTAAGTTGTGAATAATAATCTTGCTATCCAATTAAAATATCGATATAACAGAGCAATTCAATGAAATGTTTAGAAACTGAAGATTACTGAATAAAGAAAGTAAAGGAAATGCAAAGGAAATCAAACCACACATGACTGTAATTGTAAAATAGTGATACAATAAGCAAGTGGATCCACTAGGGCTGGGCCTTTAGCCACCAGGGAAGCACCGCTGCGTTTACTCTAGGATCAAATAATGGAACAACAACTGAGTTATATATTAATCATAAATTGCAAAGTTACAACTATCGCTCTTCAAAGAGAGTCGATGATCAAAGTTAAGATTACAATAGTAAGTTCTAGAAATTGACAATAATGTTCACCCCCTGGTCTACTAACGTTGTCCCTTTTTATAATGGCCAAGCAGAAGTATCAAGAATACAAATAAGTCTTGAAGCAGCGATCCCTCAGGATCAAAGGATCCTGAGGGGTTTGCTATATATTTGATCTCCAGTTTATTGTTTTGTCTTCTTGAGCTGATGTCGTGTTTTCTCTTCCTTTTCCTGGATCATGAACTCCAATCTTGATCTCCTCATCTACATACGACTTCCTGTCAAAGGGACAGCAGTTGCTTCCGCTTTGTCTTTCCCTCCCAAATAGTGATTTTCTATTTTCTTCACTTTCTGTATAGAAAAAGAGAATAATTATTTCTTTTGTATCAATCAAAAATCTCCTTAATTCTATCATAATTCTTTAACATATTACCATCTTATAATGTAAAGTAGTTATGATTCAAAGGAAAAGATAAAGAAATAAATGGTAAATTCATACCTTTTCCAATGCTCAAAACACCCCCCTTCTTACCCTTTTTCATGCCCTCATGAAAAGATTGTAATTTACATGCAACATAGTTAGGGAATAGGTTAGAGAGGGATTTTCATGAAGTGGTCTAAAACCATGATGTGTAGCTAAAAATTCAAAAATACGCCCTTTGTATCCTTCAGGCAATTCATATAGGGCCTTATACCCTACTGCAGGATACCAGATAATTGGACTCCGAAACCTACAAGCTAGCCAATTCGGGCCTTCTCTCAAGATGAGGTTAGTATAGGTAACCAGGTGACCAATAGCTAACTTAAAATTTTCATAATTGAATGGCTCTCTTTCCTGCACATTACAATTGGAAGTCTTCCATCGAATATTCGCTACTGCTATGTCAAGGTCTTTGATGGATAGGAAGTATTCTACCCCTTGTTGGAAAACTGTTGTGTGAATGGGTCCCAATGTCTGGATCACACCATTCTTTCTCATTAATATTCTATGCTTATCCTCTGAGTCATATATATCTAGGGGTTGGCTACTATTATCTTGGGGACTTCCCAACATTCCCCTACTACTCCTCAATCTAGAGCACTGCCTACGTTTCTGCAGTCTAATTGATGTGTTAGCATTTGTTTTTCGTTTCGGGTCTAGTAAGGCCAATCCCCCATCTATTGAGAATACTAGTTCTTCCAAACTAATCTGTTGTTGAGCGAGACTATAATTGACTATTAGCTAAATTAAGTCATGCTGACTTACTACCGTCTCTGTATGACGAGATTTTATTATGCTCTGTGTAGCATCATGCAATACAAAATTTAAATATGCGGAAAAATTTACTGATCCAGATTCAAACAGGAATGCAAAAAAATACAAAGATAACCATATACATAAATATGCAGCAGAAATAATACTTCATTTCATTGATGGAAAATACTGAAATATGCTTACAACCAGAAATGGAAATAAACCAGCTAGGGAAATGGTAGCTTATCTCTGAGAAGAGATGTGGTGGCTACATGCCTCTGAACTGTCTTACAATGAGGCTCGAAGGCCTATTTATTGTTGAGAAATAATGGAAAACCCTTCACATCGCAAAACCTAACCCTAGAAGACGAAATGCCAAATTGTGGGCCCCATTTGGGTAAATTGGTACATCAATTTCCTGGGGTCATAATTTTTGCATATTATCTCCATTTGACGTGTAGAATAGCTCGTCAGAAAGATCTATCTGAGAACTGTAACTTTGGGAAGGGAAACATTGGTCCATGGACCCATGTTTCCCCCATATTTTAGGACCCGACAAAAACTGCTAAAAATAGTAAACTGTGCTACAATTTAGGAAACTAAAAAAACTGAAAGAGACAGTTGTGGGAGTCCAAATGGGATAGGTGGGTGGCCACCAACATCCACGTGGATCATTCCTCCTCCCTTAGGAAGCAATGGTTCCCATTGCATTGAGTTCCTCCCTGAGTTGAGGAAGCTTCTGCTGACCTGGGTCTCTAGTGAGCTATTCTGCAATCTCTGATGTGTCCAGAAATGGTGGGAAGCATGGTCGACGACAATCCACATAGAGCACTCAGTGCAAGCAAAGGAATGGAGGAATGTTGTGCTTCAAAGAATTGTTTCCCATAGCCTTGATACTAGTGTAAGGACCATGTCAGAGTGGTCTGAGTTTCTGATGGGTTCTGGTAAGGTGTTCTCTTTGCAAATGTAACCAAACTTTGTCACCCACCTGAAACTTGTGTGGTGTCCCTGTGGGTGAGGAGAAGTTGTTCTTGTGTTCTGTCATGACCTTATCCCTTTTCTACTGCTCCTACGTGGAGGAACCCTTTGTGGTGGTCATGGATGTAGCAACGATCTTCCCCTTACTTTGGGAGCGAACTAGACAGAAAACGAATTTCCTAGTCTAGGAGATGAGCTTGTTGCCTTTCTTGGCTGTGACCAAAGAGGTTGTGGTAGGTGTGGCTACCTCCGGTATCCTGTATAATGAATTATCCAAAGAAATAATGATAGTGCGAGGCCTTGACTCATACAAAGCATGTCGCCTCCCCAAGTATGGTTGGCCTAATAGTACATCACAAACATCCAGAGGCGTAACATCACACAATACCTCGTCTGTGAAGGGCTTGATGCTATAGGGAAGGCGGCACTGCTAGCGAACTTTGAGATCTCGTCCTTCATGAAGCCACCTGATACTGTATGGGTATGGGTGTGGTGTAGTCAGCAGACCCAACCACTTAATGACCTCTGCTGAAATAAGGTTCTTTTGGCTGCCACTGTCAACAATGAATTGCAGTGGCAAACCCTTCACCCACATCTATGAGTGGAAAATACATTCCCCCTCCTCTGGATCTTCAGGCTCATTTTCTAGATCTTGGTGGTGGCAACATTGGCGCTGGGATCTGCATCAATGATCTGCTTCCCTTTGCCATTCCCCTTGTGAGGTTCTGGCTCAGGGTCGCAACATGTATATGATTCGGAAGCCTTCAACTCGGCCACCAGCAACTTCTTCGTTCGACACTCACATGTGTTATGAGTGGGACTCTTGTGGAACTCACACCACTTTCTTGTGTCCTTCTTCAACTTCGTGGTGTTGTTCTTTTCTTGTGGCTTTGACGAGTTGTCTTGGGTCACCCCGCCTTGGCTTTGTACTTTGCGCTTTAGATTTGCAGATCCAATGTCTCGCTTCTTCTGTTTGAACTTTTGCTCAATTTTGACAGCGTATCGGTATGTTGTGCCAAACAAGGAGATGTTCAGGAACTCCATCTCTTCCTGGATGTATCTGCGTAGGCAACCATGGTATTTGAGTACTAGATGCAGATCAGAATCTTTCATACCGAACTGTGTGTGAAGGATGTGAAAAATGTTTGTGAACTCAGGCACATCTTGGTCCCGTCCCTGCTGCAGCCTGGTCCATTTGATGTATTTGTCCTCATAGCTTTTGACAGGGTAGTACTACTCCTTGATGGCATCCAAAAACGAATCCCGAGTGGGTGTGGTTGAAAATAGTGAGCCCGTATTTTCATTCTTCTACTCGTAGTAGGTTTCCCACCAATCCTTGGCATGGGGGACTGCTTTGAGAAGAGCGAAAACAATCTTTTCCCAACTTGAAAATTCATGAACAGAAAAATACCCATCTAGTAGATTTAACCATTTATCTACAACATTTGCATCTATTTGACCCTCGAAGATGGGGATTTCAAAATTAACCTGTACCTTAAACAGTTTGGCATTTTTAGAGTAGTTGTTGAAAGCCAATGCGTCACCTCTGGGTAGCCGTTGAAGGATCTGCGCAAAGCTATCCATCATCATGTTCCTTTGCTACTCGAGGGCTTCTTCAAGAAATATTTTGATGGGATCTCCTGCCCCCTTGTCTTTCTTGTCATCTGCCATGGGAGGCCGTCGGGATTTGCGACGCTAGTCTTGCAAAGGTTCGACCAGTTCAAGTCCTAACTCCTTATATCCCAACCTCATTGGGGACATGCAAAGAAAAACAAAGAAAAAGTAGACCGCTCTGATACCACTAATCCAGATTTAAACAAGAATGCAAAAAAATACAGAGATGACCATATACACAAAGATGCAACAGAAATAACACTTCATTCCATTAATGGAAAATACTGAAATATGATTACAACCAAAAATGGAAATAAACCAGCTAGGGCGATGGTAGCTTATCTCTGAGAAGAGATGTGGTGACTACATGCCTCTGAACTGTCTTACAATGAGGCTCGAAGGTCTATTTATTGTTGTGAAATAATGGAAAACAGTTCACATCCCAAAACCTAACCCTAGAAGATGAAACGCCAAATTGTGGGCCCCATTTGGGTAAATTGGTACATCAATTTCCTGGGGTCGTAACATTGGCATACGATCTTCGTTTGACACATACAATAACAAGTTAGAAATATCTATTTGAGAAATATAACTTTGCGAAGGGAAACATTGGTCCATGGACCCATGTTGCCCCCATATTTCAGGACCCGACAAAAACTGCTAAAAATAGTAAACTGTGCTACAATTTAGGAAACTGAAAAAACTGAAAAAGACAATTGTGGGGGTCCAAATGGGATAGGTAGGTGGCCACCAGCATCCACCTAGATCATTCACAACACATTCTTGTTTTAATACATCTAACAATTTGAGATGGCGTGGTCTTACCACATCCTTTCTCCCATCGCATGCGACGTAGCTTTGCACAATTCTGGCTAATTCTGCCCATGGTTCTCCTAGGGTTGCAGGCACGACTCCTTTTCCTTTGACAGTAAGTCTCTATCCTTCATCCTAGAAGATGGTTATGGCGTCTTGAGGTCTCACTTTTTTCTGGGTCCATACTGGTCCAATAGCTGGCAATCCCGATACTTCAACAATTATTGCATCTGTTACTGTTATTTACCTCCCCCTCCCTATGGAACAATCTTCTTGCAAATTTTGTAGAAATTCAATGGCCACCGTTTCATGAGACTATTGTATTCGGTTAAGGTAGGCAATCCATCCTACTCTCACTAAAATTTCACGTACAGCGTCGGAGATTATTAACACCTGCAGTTTGTTGCGTATTGATCTGCCTCCCATTTTGTCCAAGCTTAGCACACTGTTAATTTTTATAGAGAAAAAACACAGAAATGACAATGGAACAACAAGCTAGTCAAGCTTCTCACACTGTTAATTTTTATAGAGCAAAAACACAAAAATGATGCTGGAATAGCAAGCTATGAATATTGGGAAATATCAATACTATTAAATGTGCTATTCCCGAGTTTTGATGGCGTCATAGTACCTCCAAGTAAGGAGTTGACACATATGCCAGTGTATTATGGAGGTCACCCACGCCCCCCTGAAATGTGATAGGTCATCCTTGACTAGCAAATAAAGGAGCAACATGCTAGACTGCAGTCGTATAGTAAAATAAAGGAATGACGTATATATCCATGACATGATTACAAAAAGAAGCGGATTACTGAAATCGAGGCTTATGATGGAAATCATGAATAGATATGGAAATGCTATGAAATGTTGCGAAAAATAGAGGAGAGGACAGCTGATGTAATTAAAAGTGCTTATGCGGTCATTATCCACTTTAACCATTATGATTGATTTATAAACGATTTTTCATGTGTAAGAGGTTCGAAACGGTTATATAACATAATCTCATTTGAAATCAAGATAGAGATATAAGAAAAGGGTTTATAATGACTATTGGTGTATGAAATGTATGACTTCAATACCATCAGCAGAGCTCTGTTGCCCACAGGTGTCCATAACCTTGACAGAGTTGCTTGTTTAACACTTGGAACCATAATCCTTTATGTATACCTAGAAAACTATTGTGTGATGTCAGAATGGATGCCATTGTGTTGGCTTGGTAACCAGATGAATCACAATTCCATTCACCAGGAAGGAGTGAAAGGTAGGCAAGCCGGCTTTTGATGAGACCTCCTGTTCCAAGGACTTTTTTATTTTTCTGATATGCCTCTTGGATCATATCCTTGGTGTGGTGGCCATAGTGGGAATGCCACTTCAATGCTTCCTTATGATCATGGTAGGTTGGCTCTTGATGAGACGCCCTATCCTTCATCTGACAAATCATATTAGTAATTATATAGATATATTTTTCTTTTTATTATTTTCTTTTATATAGCACTTTCCTATTTATATACAGAGGATGGCTCAACACTCCTTAAGAGTAGGGATGGTGGAAGAAGTCTGAACATCTCAAGAGAGGAAAATATGCCCTTATTCTTATTCAATAATAATGATAAAAAAGAATTATGAAGATTGAAAAAGAACCAACATGATAAAAATAATCAATCAAATTGGTTTTAGTGAAAATAAAGACAACAAAGTAATATAAATAGTTGTGTCCTTTCCTCTTTTCTCTTATCGATACAAAGCAATTTCTCTAAAGATAACGATTTTTCTTTGGTTTGTCGATTTTAGTATCCTCTAGTTTTTGTATTCTTGCATAAATGTATACCTGTGCCTTTAAAGGGATCATAAACAATGAACCATCATTCACAAAAATCCTCTAAATGATGTTCTTTAAGAAACACACACACACAAAAAAAAATGCACTCAAAAAGTGTTGTTCCTTAGATGGAACAACTGTTGTTCCTTAAGAGGGACAGCAAAAAGAACATCTGCATGCAAAACTGTGGTTCCTTTAAGAGGAACAGTAAACAAAAGAAAAAAATACACTCGAAATTGTTGTTCCTTAAGAGTAACAACAACTGTTCCTTAAACGGAACAACAATTAAAGCAAGCATGAAATAAAATACTGATCCTTTGGTGGAATAGCCTAAGATCATCTGAAATCACAACTGATGTTCCTTTGGAAAGAACGGGAGAAAGAAAAAAATGTGAAGGAGGGTTGTTCCTTTAAAGGGAAAGACAAAACAATCTAGCGGAAGTGTTGTTCCTTCGAAAATGAATGACAAAGCAATCTGGCGAAAGTGTCGTTGCTTCGGAAAGGAATGACAAAACAATCTGGTGGAAGTGTTGTTCCTTCAGAAAGGAACGGAAAAATGTGAAAGTGTTGTTCCTTTCTGAAGGAACAACAACATCAAAAATTTAGAAATGTTGTTCCTTCATAAAGGAACAACAAAATGGGAAAGTGTTGTTCCTTCGGAAAGAAACAACAAAAATGCAGAAATGATGTTCCTTCGGAAAGGAACAACAAAATGTGAAAGTGTTGTTTCTTCAGAAAGGAACAGCAAAAATGCAAAAGTGTTGTTCCTTTGGAAAGGAACAACAAAATGCAGAAATGATGTTCCTTTGTAAAGGAACAACAAAAATGTGGAAATGTTGTTCCTTTGGAAAGGAACAGCAAAATATGAAAGTGTTGTTCCTTCAAAAAGGAACAACAAAAATGCGGAGTTGTTGTTCCTTCGGAAAGGAACAACAAAATGTGAAAGTGTTTTTCCTTCAAAAAGGAACAACAAAAACGCGGAAATGTTGTTCCTTCGAAAAGGAACAAAAGGAACAACAAAATGTGAAAGTGTTGATCCTTCGGAAAGGAACAACAAAAATACGAAAGTGTTGTTCCTTCGGAAAGGAACAACAAAAATGCAGAAATGTTGTTCCTTTCCGTAGGAAAAGCAAAATGCGAAATTGTTGTTCCTTCGAAAAGGAATGGCAAAAATGTGAAAGTTTCGTTCCTTCAGAAAGGAACAACAAAAATGTAGAAATGTTGTTCCTTTGCAAAGGAACAGGAAAATGCAAAAGTGTTGTTCCTTCAAAAAGGAACAGAAAAAATGTGGAAATGTTGTTCCTTCAGAAAGGAACAACAAAATGCGAAAGTGTTGTTCCTTCGGAAAGGAACAGCAAAAATGTGGAAATAATGTTCCTTTAGAAAGGAATAACAAAATGTGAAAGCATTTTTCCTTTAGAAAGTAACAGCAAAAAAAAAAAAAAATGCAAAAATGCAAAAATCTGTACAGAAAATAGTTTATACAAGCAGAAAAGAAAAATTAATGTATGAAATTTAATAAAAAGGGGACTATTTAATGTGCCAATGGCGAGGAAGGATTATTTTCCTCAGCAAGAATTTTCATATCAGAATCTTCCCAAAGCTGCTGGTAAAAGGATTCCCTGTTATCAGGAAATCTAGTGTCCACTCGGAGCTACTAGTCCCACTGAGACTGGTAGCTATCTTAGAAACAAACAAACTAAAACTACTTTCGTTTTCCTTTATGAGAAGTAGATGAGAGTGGAATGAAGGACACCAACCTCAGTCTTGTGCTTGGTTCCTTGCTCGGTTCCTCTCCCTTCTGACAGATCGTTGCCGCTTCTCCTTCATCTACCTGGCTTCAAAGAGCACCTGTGGAATCAAAGCAGCATAATACGATCGAAGAAAAGAGATCTACAATCATAAAAAATATAGGACCAGATATATATTGACCACACAAATGCATATATCATCAAACATACAAGAATGTGGAGGAAAACATGAATAGCTTTATTAATAATCAAGAATAGCAGAGAGGATTACAACCAATTGTTCTAACCCAGCATCATCCTCCAGCATGAAAGCACATCTTTCACCTCATGAAAAGCTTAGATCACCTAACACTATGATATTCCAACAAGAAATAAACAACACTTCCTTACAAGATACAAAATTCCAGCCTCTGGATCTCTGGGATGAGGGATCCATATATAGATGATTGCAGGGGGTGAGTCAGCTTCTGGGATTCTGACTAGTGTCCTCTCTCTGATAGTTCTTGATTCCACTTAGAGATTGATGATCTATTACTCATCCCTGGGCGAATTCAGAGAGGCAAGTGTCACAGGAGAAGTTTCTGGAAGATTCCATGATCATCCACCTTGCAAACTGTCTCTGCCATTTGTCCACTCTCACCCATCGCACCTCATAGAAGGGATTTTCAGTATGCATCGCACCTCCCGTGTGCATTAGGTGGGATGCATCGCACTTTGACCATGGAGCAGGTGAGATGGTCTACTTTTGACCAGTTCTGAGCAGTTTTTCATGGAGAACTTCTGGGAGATGATGGAATCAGCTGACATTGTTCTTTTAGGGTATGGAACAACACTTTTAGGGACTTAGGAGCCCTTGGTTTATGGACATGTTTGATTGGGGTTGTAGTGCCCAAAAATGTCTATAACAATTTCCCCTTAAAGCATGAGGTCGTTAATCTTTTGATGTCGCGTGAAATGCTTTATCATGAGGATCTGAAGTTTTTTCAAGTTGGAAGGTGACCTGTAATAAGATACAATACAATACATTATCTTCATAATATTTTTCATGATCTAGCTGAGGTGGGCATTCCCAAGCTCAGCTTTATAAATTCATTTCCATGTACATAAGACAGACAACCGTCTGTGCGGGAGACTGATGATTCTAATAGAGTCATCATCCTTTGATCTAGATGATCATTTGTGTAGCAACAATGTACATTTGATGTCTTTATTTTCCTGAATATATCACAGCCCGGATGGATGAAACTAGATCTCGGGTCTTCAAAATCGTTCAATCTTCACTCGGAGTACAAGTTGATCCATGTGAAAGATGTTCTGGAGTCGAACATGGAAAGACATCACCTGATTACCAGCCAATGATGTAAGCTATTAACAGGCATGAGAGGAATCACTGATAATGATGATGACCCTCAAGGTACTATAGTACAATTCACGTGGTGTGAGTAAGGGACTTGGCATCAAACACCACGCAAAATCTTTCGGTCGAAGGCCATTGATGTAAACCTGTCGCCGAAAGTGAGAAACTTGCCATTGAGGCATGCAAGCTTCAAAGTACTGAAAGGGCTGTTCCTAAGTCGACTTCTTGGATAATGAGCTGATGTCAACAAGAAGCGACTCGCCGTAGGAGGGCCTTAATGAATCCCACATCTACGACACGGAATGGAGTAAATGATTTTGGAGGTGAAAACGATCTGATCATACAGGGTTTAGGGTGGCGGTCATGAAAGAATGGAGTGTGAATGTATTGCAGCGGATGAGACAATGGTGAATTCTCTGAGCGACTTCTCTTGAACATACCGGCGACACTGACATGATGGATTGGTAGCATTAACCCCAAATGTGGATGGTGTGATGGACCAATGGTGATATGACCAGTGAATGGAACAACCCAACCCGACTCAGATGCGGAGTGAAAGTGTCATGTTCAAGAGTGACTTGCTACCAATAAAGTTTCTTCAAGTTTTCTTCCCAATTTTTCCCCAGTCATTGCTGACTAGTACCTCTTTATTTTTGTACCTTGCTATATTTTAACGAGCCTAGTGACAGTGAAACTCGTTCTTATCTGTATGGACAAGTTTGTCGCTATTCGGTTTTAACGAGTTTAACGACAAAGATAACTTGGTCCATTTCAATTTTAGAGAGTCTGAAAGGGATGTAAAGGAAACTCCAATAATCATTTTTCATCGTGTAATCCCTCAAGTTTGAAAAAATATAAAATAATACGAAAGGGATGAATTTTCGGTAATTTTAACGAGCTGAACAAGACAAGCGCTCAATCTTTTTGTGTAATAATCCCTTAGGTCCAAAAAGATTAAAATCTAGAGGAGGGATAGCACTTCCGGTCACTTTAACAAGCTAGATAGGCCAATCGCTCGGCAATCTTTTCATGTTTTACGAGTCAGGTGAAAAGAGCTTAAAGGAGACTCATTTTTTGAGGAACGAGTGATAATTTCAGGTAGCAGCTGATTCCAGGTAAGGTTTAGAATTTTCCAGTCACGACAGTGACACAAGGATGGCTAACAGGATCACTCTTCATAGTTGTTCCTCAAAAGGGGTAAACAATCAAATGGAGGTGAATGATCGGCTAAAATAGAGTGGAGGTGATAATGAGAACATGACCATGGCTCAAAAGCTGATGATAATGCATTCACAATGGTTATTTACTGGAAATTGGTTCATTTTTTAATGAGCTTAAACTCTGGGGGAATGTTTGCTCATTGCTTATGTTTAATTTTTAACGAGCTTGAACTCCACATAAAAACTTCTTGTACCAGTCGTATAATAAGGATATCTCATCTAAGATGCCATTTTTTATGGAGCTTGCACCTTACAAAGACTTGCCCCTGATCCTTTCTTTATGCAAGTTAGGAACAACCAATCCTATGAGTTTAAAGGATTTGAGAATCTACAAACTAAGAAAATAAATGGTCGCTCTTCACTTGCATGCAAAAAGGTTTGCATGCCCCCAGGTATAGTGAAAAATTTCCAGGTTACCATATAGAAGTTCCTGCTTTCGCAAGATAATTTCCATCCACACCGTAGATAGAAACACTTCCTGGAAGTGTCCATCTGGACCAGGGTGGTTCTAAATCCCAACCTCCTAACTTTGATGAAGGAATCTTATTCCAGTCTATTCCCATTTTCCTAAATGGACGGGTGTGTCAGACTAGTCATATATCCTCTGCGGAAACTTACCCTATACCCAAGGTTTTCCTACCAAAACAGACCAGGGTGCATGCCCCCTAGGATTCAGTCATGTCCTCCCGAATCACTCACGCTCATCAGGTGGATGGACTGGAGATTGATGAGACATTCCTTGCGTGAAAAGACCATTTAGGTATGATATTTTACTATTAGCTATGTGTGAGCCAGGAAACAACAACTGGTCTATGAGCTTGACCACTCTGCCTTCATGCGGAAAACACATTACTCTAAAGAGTGAGGAGACAATGGCTCCCATGCTATAAATATAGTCACGTCCAAGGAGTATATTATAATATAGAGGTCCTCGAACTACCATTACGTTCATGTAAACGGTTTTCCTTCTCAACGTTATGGGCACATTGGGAAGGATCCCTAACGGTTGACTGGTTCCTTTGTCGAAGCCTATCAGATTTCTCATCTCAGGCAGAAGCGATGGCGAGCCAAGCGCTTCCCAAGAAATTGAGGAAAGGATACTCATAGAAGCCCCTTCATTTATGATGGTACCAACCATGATCATTTTGTAAGCTTGTACAATGATTCTGAATGGTACATTGGCCGGTACCCGGGGTCTGCCTAGTAGATTCCAATTGAAAGAAACGACTAGTTTGCTTGGAGGTGGGACCGAATAGACGACCGGATATGACTCTGACGAACTTCCTTCCTACAGTAAAGGAACGGGTAGACTGCCCCATGTTCATCAAATTCTGTGTTTACGAAAAGAATTTGGATGGTGTCATTCTCATTCTCTTCGGTGATTGTGTCATCTGAAGATGGACCTTCCGAAGACAAGACCAGGTCGACTGCCACCTCAACCTTTTGACTTTTGTCTGGCATGGGTTCAGCAGGTTTATCTTCAATGATAGATGCTTCGACCGAACACAATGGCGTGTCAGTTGGATTTTCAACCAGTGATGGACTTGGCAAGAGTTTCTTATATCCAGGAGGAAGCCGTAACGGTGAAGCTGGACGGTCATCCAAAACTCTTTTAGCTTTGTCCACGAAGGGACAATGGTGGAGGGCATGATTTCCTTCACACAGTCTACAAGGAAATTTACATTTTCCTTTTTGTCCAGGGACTTCATTTTCACTAGTTGATGGTGTGCTCTCAACATGATCGTCAGAGGTCGATGACACCGGATTGTGAAAACGGGGAGACCAGTCCCTTAAGATCCGAGGAATGCAGGGACAATCTCGGTGGTAGTGGTCACCCTTGCAAATGACACATGGCGATTTAGGCCTGGACGATGCAGTGTGTGGATTTTCGCTAGATGATGCATGGTTTCCCCCTTTCGTCTTTGGCTCCTTCTTCTTCTTCTCTTCCTTCTTCTTCTCCTTCTTCTTCTTAGTTACTTGGTTTTTGGTCTCACCGGCTTTATCAAGTGAAGAGGAAGGAGGAGAGGGAGAATCGGATGAAGTAGAAGGTTAGGGGTAACTTTTTTATCATCTATTTGCTGACTTGATTGTTCAGGAATCACGGTGTTCTGAACAACGAAGGTGGAGAAGAGCCATATTGGTAAGCCAATCGTCAATCCTGGAAGTGACAATGTGGCCATATGAGGTGCACCAACATCTCCCCAAGAGGAGAAAGGACTAGGATTTCCTCGAAGGGGAACTCCTTGGTTGGTGGACTCCATTTTTCTCAACCTAAGACCAATGCGGGAATGGTGATATTATTCTGATTAAAATAAATTTTAGATGCTTTGACACAACTTGTTTTTTCAATTTTTAAGAGTCGAGAAAAAATAAAAGATGACTCTAGTCATCTTCGATTTTTAATGAGCTTGAAGTGACAAGTGCTCAAATGGACTTTTCCTTTAAGGAGTCTGAAAAGGAACGAAAGAGACTACTCTGGAAATCTAGACAGAGGGATTACCAAACCAATCGCAAAACTGCAGAATACTTTTTACCGTACGGCAGTCAATCTTCCCGAATGCTGTGTTCAGTGCATTGCGATCGATAGGGCGACAGCCATGGCTTCCTATGGATAAAGGATATAGCCTATTGTGGTCTCCCAATATATACTTGACGGTACGTGGGAGCACAAGTTCGTACTGGCACTTGTCATCTCAAAGAGGAGGAATCACCCAACCAACAGTGAAAGCGACAGTTACCAAGCTTTACGATGCCGGAATACGTCTCTAGCCTAGACTTCTAGATGTTGTGCGTTAGGTTCCAAAGCATTTTTAGGTTCGTTAAATTTATTTTACAGATCTTTCTTAAGAAATTTTCATTTCAGGTTCACCGCGTGATGTAGATGTACAATTCCTAAAATGCAATCTAAGATGATAAACAATCATTTAATCTTCTTTTTGCAATGAAAATCCTAGCTACTAAAGAAAGAGAGACGGTATTCTTTCAACATAGAGCAGAGAGCACACACTAGAAGCACTGTCCTAAATCAAACCAACAAGCAGTCTAAATGAAAATGCACATGCATGTATTTTTTTTCAGCTTTCTTAATGTGTGAATGACGAAGAATGCTAAGTACAAATCTGAATTATCTTTTCAAAGTGACAGTACTAACAGATTTCTCTTCAAAAACGAAAGGAAGATAATAACGAAACTTTACTATTTTGAATTGAAAACTACTTTCGACACTTGAAAAACTACTAATTCAAATCAAATACAAGAGTAACTGTATAATCGACCATCAAGAACAATAGAATTCTTTTCTTTGACTGAAAATGACACTTGCGACACTTTCAAATCAAAAGACGATAGTATGACTATGCTACTACTTTGCAAAAGAGAACTCAAAATGGCGGAAAATACATAAAAACATTCACAGTTCTTTGCACAATGGAGGTAGAATGATGGAAAGGAAGGGGGTTTCCACAATGGTATACTAATCACAGACAGAAAAACTCCATAATAGAGCTGAAAAGTGTGAAGAAAAAACAAGACCTGGAGGCAAAATTAGCCTTTTCTGATCATCCCACCTGTAACACAGGGAAACAGGGATGCATCCCACCTACTGCACATGGGAGGTGCAATGCATACTAGTTTCCTTGAAGAGAGGGTGCGATGGTACCAGGACGAGACTTTACATGGCTCTTAGTCACAGTTTGCAGCTCAGTTCAGGGATTTAGGCCGAGCAAATGATGTATAGTAAATAAAAATCACAGGGGCTGATCTAATGAGGTTACTAGAGCCACCACTAGGGAAATTAGAAATTTTGCAAATCGATTTTTCAGTTTATAAACAAAACTCGGAGATAGACTGAAGCAGCATTGATCTACTTTGCACTTGCATAGAAAATGCAGTTCAAAGGCTAGCTGGCTTGACTTCAGGCTCCGTCTGTAAGTTTATAAAGAAAACAAATATAGACAAACAAACAATCTATTCGCTCCCCAATGGAGTCACCATTTTGTTATCAGGAAATATAGTGTCCACTCGGAGCTGCTAGTCCCACTAAGACTGGTAGCTATCTTAGAAACGAACAAACTAAAACTGCTTTCGTTTTCCTTTATGAGAAGTAGATGAGAGTGGAATGAAGGACACCAACCTTAGTCTTGCGCTTGGTTCCTTACTCGATTCCTCTCCCTTCTAACAGATCCTTGCCGCTTCTCCTTCGTCTACCTGGCTTCAAAGAGCACCTGTGGAATCAAAGCAGCATAATACTATCGAAGAACAGAGATCTACAATCATAAACAATATAGGAGCAGATATATATTGACCACACAAATTCATATATCATCAAACATACAAGAATGTGGAGGAAAACTTGAATAGCTTTATTAATAATCAAGAATAGTAGAGAGGATTACAACCAATTGTTCTAACCCAGCATCATCCTCTAGCATGAAATCCCTTCTTTCACCTCATGAAAAGCTTAGATCACCCAACACTATGATATTCCAACAAGAAACCAATAGCACTTCCTTACAAGATACAAAATTCGAGCCTCTGGATCTCTGGGATGAGGGATCCATATATAGATGATTGCAGGGGGTGAGTCAGCTTCTGGGATTCTGATTAGTTTCCTTTCTCTGATAGTTCTTGATTCCACTTGGAGATTAATGATCTCTTACTCATCCCTAGGCAAATTCAGAGAGGCAAGTGTCACAGGAGAAGTTTCTAGAAGATTCCATGATCATCCACCTCGCAAATTGTCTCTGCCATTTGTCCACTCTCACCCATCGCACCCCATAGAAGGAATTTTTAGTATGCATCACACCTCCCATGTGCATTAGGTGGGATGCATCGCACTTTTACCATGGAGCAGGTGAGATGGTCCAGTTTTGACCAGTTCTGAGCATTTTTTCATGGAGAACTTCTGGGAGATGATGTAATCAGCTACCTTATTCTTTTAGGGTATGGAACAACACTTTTATGGACTTAGGAGCCCTTGGTTTATGGACATGTTTGATTGGGGTTGTAGTGCCCAAAAATGTCTATAACATTCCTAAGTAAGCGGTTTATGGTTCAATGACACTCGATGACGATTTGCTTTAAAGGTATGTCTAGATCCATCAATAGTAGTCAAATTAATGGTGCCATTGTCATGCGCTTTCCGTATTTCATACGGTCCAAGTCGTCGAGTTTGAATTTTTCGCAGAAAATCTTGAAACCTGGAATCATATAGGAGTGCCCAATCTCCTTTGTGGAAGATTTTCTTTTTTATCAGGGCATCGTGCCATTTTTCTCTCAGCTATTGAATTAATGCAGTGTGTTGAAGAGTTGAGAGCCTAATTTCATCTAGCTCATTAATTTGTTGTAATCTATTAGTTTGGGCCTCATTTAAATTCAGACCAATCTCTTGTGTTGTTCTTAATGTTTGTATTTCGAACTATATTGGAAAGATGGGTTCTTTTCCAAATACTAGCTGATATGGTGAATAGTCGGCGGTGTTTCTCCACATTGTTCGATATGCCCACAAGTCCTTCGGCAATCTTGAAGCCCAATCATGCCTGTGTGATGCAACGATTTTTGTCAATATTGCCTCTATCACTTTATTCGTGCTCTCTACTTGGGCATTTGCCTGTGGGTGATACAGAGTGGTAATTTTGTGTTGAATGTCATAATTTTTTAATGTTGCAGTGATTTTATTACCTAAAAACTATGATCCTTCATCCGTGATTATGTCCCTCGAGAGGCCATATCTCACAAATATTTGGAACAGGAAATGAATGACAGAGTCCTCTATAGCTCTTGGAAGTGCCTCTGCTTCAACCCATTTGTTAACATACTTTGTTGCTACTAGAATATATGTTTTCTGATTTGATGATGGGTTGATCGGACTAACAAAATCAAGTGCCCAATACTCAAATGGTTCTATTACTAACTATGGGTTTAAATACATTTTTTCAGACTGTCCAGGGCATCCTGCTCTTTGGCAACTGTCACAGGCTTGCACAAATTTCTAGCATCTTTAAAGATTGTGGGCCAGTAATAACCTGTTTGCAAAACCTTGTGACCAGTCCTGTGATCTGCAAAATGTCTACCACACGATCCGTCATGACAGGCTTTCCGAATGTCAAATATTTTGTCTTCAAGGATGCATCTTCTGATGTGCATATCTACCCCTGTATGAAATAGGTATCCCCCAATCCAAGAAAATCGAGTACTACGTTGCACAATCTATTTTCATTCATTGGGGGCTAGATGCTTTGGTAATTTTCCTACTGCTAAATAATTTGCAACATCAGCATACCAGGGTGTCTTGATAGTGACAACAAACAAATGTTCATCTGGGAATTGATCTTCAACTTCTGTTGCGTCTGCTGGCTTCGGCATTCATTAGAGAAAATCAGCTACAGAATTCTCTTTCCCTAGTTGATATTTTATTATGATGTCAAATTCCTGCAATAAAATCAACCATCTTATTACTCTACCATTTGTGACAGGTTTATTTGCTAAGTATCTTATGGCAAAGTGATCTGTATATAAGACAACGGGATATCTAATGATATAATGCCTAAATTTATTTACAACATGTATTACAGCTAAAAACTCTTTTTTAGTTATAGTATAGTTTAGCTCAATAGGAGACAAATTCTTGCTAATATAATAGATTTCATATGGTTTTTTGTCTTGTTCTTGCCTAAGGACTGCTCCAATAGCTGTGTCTGAAGCATCTGATGAAATTTGAAATGGAAGGTCCTAATTTGGGCCTCCGAGCACTGAGGTTGTTGACATAAGCTTTTTTAGATCCTCAAAAGCACGGTCACATTTATCTGTCCAAATAAAATCAATATTCCCTATCAGTGTGTATAGAGGTGTAGCGATTTGAGAAAAATGTTCTATGAATCTTCTATAATAACCAGAAAATCCTAGAAAACTGCATACCTCTGTCTGTGTGGTAGGAGTAGGTATTAACAAAATTATTTGAATTTTGACTGGATCTACCTGTATTCCGGTTGCTGAGATATAATGACCTAGGATGAGCCCTTCAGTCATCATCATATAGAACTTTTCATGGCTCGAATAGAGCCTGGTGGCAATACATCATTGCAACACCTTTTCCAATGTGTCTAGTGCTGGCTCAAAATCATGTCCACGTGGTGTGAAATCATCCATATATACTTTGAGCCCTTCATTTATTAAATGAAAAGATGTTGAGGATGGCCCTCTGAAATGTGGCAGGGGCATTGCATAGGCCAAAGGGTAGGACTCCATAACAAAATGTTCCCCAAGGACAGGTAAAAGTAGTTTTGTCTTAGTCTTCAGGGGCAATCTGGATTTGATTGTATCCACTGAAGCCATCCAAGAAAGAAAATAATTTCTTTCCTACTAATGTGTCTAATACCTGATCAATGAATGGAAGGGGAAAGTGGTCTTTCTAGGTTGCTCTACTTAATTCTCTGTAATCTCCACAAATCCTCCATTTCCCATTCTTCTTTGGCAACACTACTAGTGGAGAGACCCACTTTCTATCGGAGATTGGATAAATAAAGTTTACATCCAAATTTTTTTGTAATTCAGCTTTCACAATATCTTTTCGGTGAGGGTTGAGTCTTCGTGGGTTGGTGAATGGGTCTAGCATCCTTTTCTCTATAAATGTGTTGCGTACATAGCTGGGGATCAATTCCATTCATGTCTAGATAATCCCATGCAAAAGCTTCCTTATATTTTCTTAGTAGTTGGACTAGCTTTTCTTCTTGTTCAGGAGTCAAGATTTTGTTAATGTTCAAGGTTTTTCCTAGCTCAATCTCTATAGTTTTGCTATTTGAAACAGAGGTAGTGCGTATTGATTGATCATGAGTGTCTTTGAGGGGATCTTCTTCTAGTTCATTGTCAAATGCTGCCTCTATCATGTGACATTGTACATGGGATCTGAATTCGGATTGGTTAATGAAGTTGTTAATAACGTCATTCTCTGTTTGGTCTTTAAAATCGAGGGCCTCTTCTATGGTTAATGGGGACCTAATGTTTTCTATAAGGTATGATATAGGTTGTTTGTTAGTTTTTATTATTGTTAAGCTTGGATGGGCTAGAGGGTATAGAGCTAGATTCTTGATGTTACTCCCTCTAGTTATAGTCGTACTGCCTTGTCGGCAACCAATGTAAGCATCAACAGTCACATGAAAAGGTCTACCTAAGATTAAAGGGTGTCCATCGAGTTGGTTTTTGGGGTTTATTATTAGAAATTCAGTAGGGTATTCCTAGGAATCTATGGATACCATTACATCGTGTAGTGTACCTTCTGGCCTAACTACCGATCAAGCCAGTTCCAATAAGGTGGAGGTTGGTTCCATTGATGCAATGCCAAGTTTTTGACAAGTGGTGGTTGTTAAAATATTAATTGCAACCCCTAGATCAACTAGGGCATTCGAAAAGGTTTGTCCATTGATTTGCACCGTCAGTATAGGATTCCCTGAGTCTTCATATTTGACAGGCACTTCTCTTCCTGATAACAGATTATACAGGGTGCCAACTACTTAGATGGTTGGGTTATTTGTTATTCTCCTCTTTGGCTTTCTTATACATAATTATTTAATGGTTTTTGCATATATCGAGATATCTTGGATAGCTTGGAGGAGTGGGATTTTTATACACAAATTTCTTAGTTCTCCTAGAAGATCAAAGTCAGGACGTTCTATAAGGTGCGGTACGATTAATCATTCTGGGAATGGGGGAGAATACGTTGTTGCTTGGTTGTGAGTTTGTTGTTTGACCACATCATCTTCTTGTAGTGGTTGTTCTACAAGTAACTGATTTTCAAATTGAGCATTTTTATCTCCCTCAGTTTCTATTATGTGCCCAGACCTTAATTGAAGGTCATTGCACTCCCTTACATCGGTTTCTAGTTCTAGTGTTTCGATTATTTGAACATATTGAACCAGTCTATTATTTGGCTTCGGGTTGGGTTGGGCTAGGAGTTGCGGTCTTAAGTTGGACTAGGGATTTTGTTGTATTGTATATGGCACTGGCAGTGTGGTTTGAGGGAAAGGGATGGTTCCATCTGGCTGATTCATCGGTCTTTTCAAGTTTGACTACTAGGCTTCACTCTGCGAAGTGGGAGGGGACCATTGTGTTGGATATGCATTGTTTTGCCAACATGGTGGAGGATAGGGAAAATTTGGCCAATTAGTTTGGCTTGTTTGATTTGGCCATGGTGATGAAGGAAATGGTTGTTGTGACCAGCTTGGAAAGGGAGGCTGATTTCACCACATTGTATTATATTGCTGAGCATGATATTGCAGAGGTTGGAAAGAAGAATATGGATCGAAGGGCATACCTAGTCGTTGTGGCTGCCATTGACGGCGGAGATTGAGTAGGTACATTGGTTCTGATTCTTCTTCTGCTTCTTTGTACACTGCTTTCAAACCCAGGAGTGAGGGGCAGTTCTCTATGGAGTGATCTTTTGTACGAATAGTGTAGACTTGAACTGCATCTAGTGGGAACTCTTTATGGCTGTGTTTCTTTCTACATCTAGGGTAGAATATTGCCAGATTTTGCTCTACTTTTGCTTGTTTCCGTTTAGCTTGCATAATATCGCGTTTTGTTGTCAGAGTCCCCAATATATCAGTTTTGAAATTCTCCAGTAAATTCACGATTTCTCCCCGAGTTACTCCTCCATTGGAGATATTGTTGTCCCTTGTGAGCATGTCACGTTCCGCTAGTTTTATCCTTGTACTGCCCCTCGAACTCCTGATACACAAATCAATAATGTCAACAAAATTTTCTTGATATATTTCACCTTTTCCCATAATATTTAGTGTTTCAACCCATTGTTCCTTCATCCCTTTAATTAATGTCATTTTTAACACATTGTCAGGTAAGGGTAATGATGCATAAAGAGATCTCGGAAGATTATGCTGAAAATATTCAACATACTCTTCTAGTGTCTCATTAGGTCTAGCTACCATCTGAAATATTTCATCCTTTAATTCTTTAGACCTACAATAATCCTGATACTTCTTTAGAAAATCACCTTTCATCTGATCCCAGTCGTTTATAGCACCTCCAACTAACCCCATAAACCATCTTAAAGCTACTCCTTTTAATGTGGAGGAAAATAATTTTAACTTTTGGGGATCAATGGTATAGTCATACCCTCGGCACAATACATCGAATTCAAACAAAAATGTGTCTGGATCTTCCGATATTAGGCCATGGAATGTAGGAATATGTTGGAGAGGAATGGCCTTCATAGGTGCATTAACTATAGTATCTGCAATGGGATATTGCGATGTGGAGGTTTGAGGTGTTTGCTGCTTCTGGGCCATTTGGTCAAATATGTGCCAATATCCTTCTGGGATTTCTAGGGAGGTATTCCTAGGCTGGCTAGAAGGAGCAGGAATGGCCTTAACAACACTTCCTTTGTCTGGGATGATGAGAGTTCCTTGCTGAACTAATATCTGGGGGGATCTTAGCTCTTCAGGTTCTTCAGCTTTGTTCTGGATGATTTTGATAGCACTTCCCTTATCTTGGCTACTTAGTGGCTGAACTATTCCAAGAGGAGATCTTGGTTCTTTGGTTTCCCCTATTTCTCCTCCTCCTTCACAGAGATTACTAAGGTTCCCTTCTTGTAATGATTTTGGGCTAAAATTCTCAATTTCTTGAAAATCTTGCTCCTCTATTTGGCTGTGCACCTTAGCAAAGGCTACAGATGGTGATTTTGTGGCCTGAAGGGAACTAGTAGGTTGTCTAAAAGTAGCTTTTCTAGGGCCCACTAATGGCTGAGATTTTTCTTTTTTAAGGATATCGTTTATAAAGGTCGATCGTCCAAGGGTCACCGATCCCTTAGGTTTATCAGGTTTGGGTAGTGGTTTTGGATTCTTTTCAGACCTTTTCTGCTTAGTCATGCACAAAAATCAAATACTTATTTCTACCCAAAATAATCAACAAATCTATAGGAAATCAAGCGGGGGAGTAGGGCTGTTAGATGCTCCTTATGCAGGTTCTTACCTTCCATTTTTAAAACCCAAGTCTCTCCTAGCAGGCACTTACACTACTCTCTTTTTAAAAGAAACAAATGGGTACACTCTCCCTGGCAACAGTGCCAAAATGTTGAGTGATAAATAGGTGTCTTTTAACCCCTATTTATCCTACATTAATTATCAATCCAGGCACGATATTTTAATATCAAGAGTGTACTCAGTCTGAGGTGGTCACTTGTTCAAGAGTAATGCTTGCAGTATAGTGCTCGCATAAGTAAATGAGTGCTGGAAACAAAATCTAATTGTAATGGCAAGAAACTTAAATGCTCTGTAACTAAATCCTTCACTCAAGAAACTACAACAATAACCAGTCAAAGATGTTGTAATTATAACTCTTTCTGCTGTAAACTGATGTAAATGAAAATCAATCACAGAAAAGATCTCCAATCTGAGAACTTAGACAGTAGTAGTCAATGTTCATTACAGTTGTAGATCTTTCTATCCACACTAAAGCAAATACTGGAAATAACAATTTGATTAGCAGAAAAGGAACATCAACTAATTCTATTGAAAAGGTCGAACAACAAATCTTAATCTACAGAACTGAATTGAGCAATAATCTTAACAAATAAAGGAACAACAAACCTAATTAAGTGTAAACACACAATGAATATAGAGTAATTGAATCATTAATCTTATTCTGGCATAATGGACTTATTCTGGCATAATGGACAAATCTTAATCTTAATCGAAATGAATTGAGCAGTAATCTTAACAAATAAAGGAACAGCAAACCTAATTAAGTGTAAACACACAATGAATATAGAGTAATTAAATCATTAATCTTATTCTGGCATAATGGACATTAACCACAGGTATAGAGGAACAACAATTGCACTTATAATTGAATGGCAGTTAAATGAACAACAATTGCAACTATAAATGATCAGCAATCACAACTGTAATTGAACAGCAATTGCAACTATAAATGAATTGTAGAATCCAAATTAGACAATGCAATATTGTTTCAGAATGAACAACATGACATTTTAAGTTATTAATAATAATATTTCTATCCAATTACAATTTTGATATAACAGAGCAATTCAATGAAATGTTCATAAACTGAAGATTACCAAATAAAGAAAGTAAAGGAAATGCAAAGGAAATCAAACCACACACAACTGTAATTGTAAAATAGTGATACAAGAAGCAAGTGGATCCAGTAGGGACAAGCCCTTAGCCACCAGGGAAGCACCATTGCGTTTACTCCAGAATCAAATAATGGAACATCAACTGAGTTATATATTAATCATATATGGCAGAGTTATAGGTATTGCTCTTCAAAGAGAGTCGATGATCGAACTTAAGATTACAATAGTAAGTTCTACAAATTGATAATAATATTTGCCCCCTGGGCTACCAACGTTGTCCCTTTTTATAATGGCCATGTAGAAGTATCAAGAATATAGATAAGTCCTGAAGCAATGATCCCTCAAGATCAAAGGATCCTGAGGGATTCGCTATGTCTTTGATCTCCAATTTATCGTTTTGTCTTCTTGCGCTGATGCTGCATTTTCTCTTCTTTTCCTGGATCATGCGCTCCAATATTGATCTCCTCATCTGGATACAACTTCTTGTCAAAGGGACAGCAGTTGCTTGTACTTTGCCTTTTCCTCCTGAATAGTGATTTTCTATTTCCTTCACTTTCTGTATAGAAAAAGACAATAATTAGTTATTTTGTATCAATCACAAATCTCCTTAATTCTATCATAATTGTTTAACATATTACCATCTTAGAATGTAAAGGAGTTATGATTCAAAGGAAAAGATAAAGAAGTAAATGGTAAATACATACCTTTTCCAACGCTCAATAGTTGGAACCAAGTTTTCGCACCCTTGAGATGTCTGAGGTGACGATTTAGTCCAATTGTGCCTACCTTCTCATAGGTTACTTCGTGCACTATTCTATCCTTTTATACCTTCGCGATTTGCTAGAATCACCTTTCACGCAGCCCTAAATAGGGGCTGAGATACTTTCACGCTGCTATGGTAGTGATCTGCGCTATTTCCCCAAATTACACCACGTATCTTACTTATCTTCTTATAGATGTTAGTTAACTTCGCGTAAACAAATATTCTCTGTCACCTTATCTTAATAAACACAGTCATATAAATTCACGCATCATATAAACAGTAGAAATGCAATTTATACCCAATACATTCAATGCACAAAATAGGAAAAAGATACATAGAATTGATATAAACTTCTCTTTATTAATGTTTCCAACTGTTAAAGACTCGACTCGCCCTGTGCACTAAGTTGCAGGAGTCCCCACACTCAGCTGCGAACTACTAGGCCTCTGCCCACTCAACTGCAGAGCCTTCTCCTACTCTACGACCCAAAGACTTGAATTTACACTTTTGATCTTCCACTATGCTTCTATTCCATGATCATCAATTGATTACCTTTACAACTTAGAGCCTCGCTCTATTTATACAATCCCACGGTGTGCGGACCATGCGTAGATCTCTATAGTTGACATTACATTACAAAATTAAGGGTGGACAACCCTATGACTCATTTACAAGCTACATGCTCCGCAACCATAAAATGTGGAGCCTTTACATCGAAGTTACAATTTGTGACAAAAAATCTAGGCTTTAAGACCCAAAACTTCCCTTGGGGATCCTACGCCCAACAAGCCCCCAACACAAATATCGTGACTCGCCCTTGAGTCACTTTGTCAGTGCAGAGATCTTTGCGTGAAGGCCTCCAAACTCTACCTGGATTGCTGCAAGATCAGCAACGCATTGAGCAACTCCCTATTGCACTTCCTGGACGCGTTTTTCGGAGACCACTGTAGCTAAACTGCTTGCCTAAACCTGTTCCTGTGTTCCCTACATTTGCACGAGCTTTTATTCAATAGAGGCAGTAATGACATACACCAAATCAATCCATGGTTGTAAACTTCAAAACTGCTTCCTTATGTCGTGCAACATCCACCTGCTCCTTAAGTGCTTTTTCCTGTTGCATCTGTGCGAGCCTCTGTGTAAGGGCCACCATCTGCATGGTCCCTTTTACTTCATCGTATTTCTACTATAGCTTGCGTGCCTCTGTTTTTAGGCATTGTATGTTCAGGTCCTCCTATAGAACGGTTAGAACCTCAATCGACTCCTCGAATAGCTTTGTGCTATCTTTTACTGCATTGTTGACCTCTGTTATTGCTGCTGTAATCATGATGGTGAGTTGTTCCTTCACTTGTTTCAGAGTTGAAGGTTGTGCCTTCAATTGTAGCTCAACTATCTGAAGGTTTAGCTCCAGCTGAACCTTGGCCATCTCTTCCTTCGCCTCGTGCACCCTTGCTACTACTTTTTGGATGTGCGTCTCCGCTGGTTCCTCTACTTGGATGGCCAACTCCAAGACCATCTGGCAGGGTTCCTCAACCACCTGGATAAGCTTTTGTTCTATGCCACTACCTTGTCTCACTACAGGCTCAATTTTTCAATGTTGATGTGCTACTCGCTTAGGAACTAGAGTCCACGACCTTCCCTGGCTCGCAGTTCTCCAGTAACTCCATCCTGCAAAACATAGAGTGCCTCCCAAGGGAGTGTAGCCATATTTATCCCAACTCCCTTCATCCCACTCATCATAGGCTTGCCAACCACATTTTCTGTAGCCAGTGCTCCCTCTGGCAGCACTATAATGTTAGTCACCTGGGTGCGTAGCATTTCCTCGGTCGTGATTGTTCCTAGTGCAATTTTGGTTGACACAATACCTTCCTGTGGAGTGCACACTTGCAACTCTTTTATCTATGCTCGGAGAGCCCCCAACACCATCTGGTGTTCCTCCACGAGCTATTGGAGGGCCTCTGCGGTGACGTCCCTCACTGTCTTCCCACTGTCATGCAGATCCCCCTCAGCAAGGATGCTCAGGTCGAATGAAGCTTTTGAAGCCTTGGACTTCTTCCGCGACCCTACTTGCTCTCTTGGGCACTATCATTTCAACTGTACGGACGCTCCTTGCGGGTTTGCTCCACCTTGCTCTGTATCTATTTCCTGTTCAGGCAAAGGTGATTTTTATCCTCTGTGCTCTTCCTCAGTTTCCTTCTGCTTCTCTTTTGTTGCCTTCACAGCGTCCCATGCCGCATGGGCCTTTGCTATTGCCACTTCATTCTGATGCTTCTCTGCCAACTGCACCATTCACAGTTTTGCCTCATCCTTTTTCCTCTACATGATGGACTTCTCGGTTTCCATTATGGAGCTCACTATAGTGCTCCACTACAATGACCACAACTCAAGGACTGTGAAGATGGCATCATCCGTTGCTAGGTAGGGCATCTCATTCCATGTCTTTGTGAGGTCCTTCCACACCTTGATGTACACGTGATGGAAGTCTGCCTTGAACTCTGCAAAGCTCTACAGACTGTTATAAATTGTGGGTGATAACTACGGCTTGCAATTAATCCCCATTCTGTTGTTCACATCCATGAACACCTAGAATATCTTACTGCCCCCGATTCTCTGTGCATCTCTAGTTGCCAACAACGAAGCATACTTCACTGCCTCCAGAAGATCTTGCATAATCGTTGGGAACTGGCTATCCTCGAGCAATTCCCAAGTCACCAGTACTATGGACAAGTCGAGCCACACATAATGAAAATTCTTCTCCTACTCCTATGCCGCAGTGAAGCTCTCCAGGAACTCTCTGCACAAGTAGTCTACCTAGTTAAATTGGACCCCTTCTGTGCATTGCGTGGCAAGTGCAACCACTAGCTTGGGAACCTCATCTACACGAGACATCCGCCTAACCTTTCTAGCCATTATCTGCGTCAAGACTTTGACCACAGCGTGGTTGATGCTAGAAATCGTGTATCCTCTCTTCTTCTTCTCCATCTTGAACTTTTTCTTTGTGGCCTCTGTAATGGCCAAATCATCACTTTTACCCTCCCAGATGTTCACTGGGTCCTCCACCTTGCAAGGGAGTTGGGTAGTTCTGTGAAGTAGGTGGTCCATGATGGGGATGGGCTCCTCCAGCCACAAACACCCATCATGCACCAAGCAGAGCGGCTGCATGATGACGAAAATAGTTACTGGGGTGCAATGGTAATGCAGCACCCTAAGCAGGTTTAATAGTCCTGCCTTTTCTACACCTCTCAGCCACTGGCATGGCTCTAACTATATAACTTTGGTCGATGTGTTTTTCTTCTGCCGCATTAGCTACGTGGTTGCCAAATGTCGGAAATTCTCATGGTCCGCGAGATCCCAGTCTTCAAATTTTAACACAGGAACTCGCCCCAAGTGCCATCCTTCAAAAATGATGTCATCGCGGAGTAGTGGGGTTTGCAAAGAGATCTTCCTCTCATATAGGTCTTTCAGCACCTTTTCTTTCCCCTTCCATGGAGGAACATATGTGGGCAGCCTAGTCAGAGGGTCTGCACCCTGCGTTTCCACCTCCATCTCTATGTCCTCTACCAAGATTTCTTCGAATTCTTCCTCCTCGTCGGCCTCCAAGTTGATAGCCTTATCCTTTTCTCCCATGGTAAGCCTAGTTCTTAATGGATTCCTGAGGGACACACACACTGGTATGATAGGCTGCTTGTCTTTCTTGGGTCTCGACTTACGTGATGATTTAGGGATGTTTGTGACTATCTCGACACTTTTTGAAGCTTCTCTTACCGTCATGGCCTATGTGGCCTCCTCAGGGGTCATTGCTCCGGTATCCATGGCTTCCTCAAGCGTGACCATAGTTCTATTCCACAATTCTCTCAATGGTTTGGGTAAGTGCTCAAACAACGCCTTTGACTTCAAAAGATCGAACAAGTCCAGGTTCATGAGTGTCAAGGTATGCAACAACTCAATTCTCAAATGGCCAAGTGTTGTTTGCTGGATAGCCCTTTGCAATTTATAGAACCTTTTGAATTTAAATTTGATCATCCCCCCCACATCTTGTCCATTAATGCTCCCATGGTAGTAGATTTTCCCAAATCTAGCCCATAAAGTTTGCCTTAAATGCCTGCCACCAACTCCATTTGGTCTCAAACCAAGCATCACATCATGAATAGTGACTGTAATGATCACTTTCCATCCAACCCGTGCGATAGCACAGCTACCCTCGCGATGTCGCAGACCCTATGATACTTCACTACTACGTACAGTCCTAACATCACGTAGCCCCCTAGCAGAGTAATTTATAATCCCTTGCCTCCTTTTAGCTGCCTAGAGCGCTAAGACTGTGCTTCATTTGGCTAGTCAGATCGCCAGGCCACCTATGTATGGATTCAAATGACTACCATTTACTTTTCCAGGGAAGCGTTGGCCAGTTAATTTCACCAACTGCACCATGCCACCATCTGTGATCTCCTTAATAACATACGGTCCCATCCAATGTATTTTGAGCTTCCCTGGGAATTTATCAAACTTACTATCATATAACAACACCAAATCATTCACCTTAAAGGTGCACAACTTAATATGTTGATCATGCTAGGCCTTTTTGTGCTTCTTTTGTACCTGTTGGTGGAATCTAGCCAAAACCATTCTTCTTCAAGCTCCTCCAACTACGTGAGCCTCTCCTCTAGGGCTCCATAGTTTTTCATACCTATGAGCGCTGCTATGCGCAGACTAGGCATGTTGTATTCCATTGGCATTATGGCTTCAACTCCATAGAAAAGCCTAAATGGTTTTTGTCTCATAAGTTTCTTGCATGTTGTCTTATAAGCCCATGATACTATGCATACGTGCAGGTCCCAATCACTTCGTTGCGCATTTCATACCTTTTTCAGTGCATTACACACCTTGTTGAATGCTTCCACGTGGAGAACCTTTTGTGCGATAGTTCTTCCCTCATAATGTCTCCCCAACATTAAGAGCCATTTGCACATTTGTCCCCCCAGCACATGCTTATTGACCATATAATTCAGCGCGAAGTTCATGTGAATCTGCATAGGTTGTTTTCAATATACCTACACCCACCTGGCTAGATGTGTGCACAGACCATCCCGTCCTTTGTACTTGTCTATCAATCGCACCCAGGCTTACCAAATCGTGTACTCATCATCCTTCTACATCCATGCCAGTCGTCAAAGCTTCCTTTGTGCGTACCCCACCACCTCGCGGGCATAGCATGTAATACCTAGTCCAAACCCTAGAAACATTGCTTTTCTGGCACTTCTATTTCAAATTTATCCAATAAGGTATCTACCTCACTTAAACCATCATAAGTAGGCAGATCTCTTACTTCTGTCAATACACAGCGTAGTGACCTGGTCATCATATTATAGTTCAGCGTGGTTACTTCGTGTAACTCATTCTGCCATCTCTCTATCTCCTAATCAGAATATAAAGTACAGGATCTCTCGCGCTCCAATGAAATTCAGCCATTCACTGTGGGATTTACCCAATATTGCTCTCACGCTATTATCTTGTAGATGCAGACCAAATCATCATCACTTTCATAGTCGCACACCAGCTCTGTATATCGTGATCCTTCAGCAGGGTCCAAGGGTATAACTATGCGTAGTGACTTCTTTTCAAAAATCATCTTGCACTTCTTCAGATTAATCACACCATTCATGTCAGTGGCCCAATCAATTCCTAAGAGCGTGGGGTAAATATTGATGTCATCAACAATCTCTATCACTTCAAAGTCTAATAGTGCACTCGCTCCCTCAATATCCATAGTTATCCCTCACAATCACCCCATGGGTATTATTTTCTATTGGTTCACCATTCACAACTGAATAAGAGAACACTCAAACGTAGGTCTCCCCATTCACTCCCATGTCTATTTCGACAAAACATTCGCATCTGATCCTAAATCTAGAATTACTTGATCCATTTCATATTCTCCAATCTACGTGGTTAGCCTCATTTCTCTTCTCGTCATCATGTTATGCTTTCCAATCTTCAGGACTACACGAGGTTCTCCTGGCACAGTCCCAACACATTTGCTAATGAGTTCTTATAATCCTTTTACAGCCTTACTGTCATGCAGTAACTTAATACATGTTTCCAGGAATGTCGTGAGCATAGATGGGTCCATCTTCGGCTCCGGTATATCTTTGCTTCCTGAAGTGGAGGCATCAACAAAGCTCTTCTTAGCTTCCATGAAGGTTTCCTGAGTGCGCTCCATATCAAACTCCGCTTCTTTCACGGAGCTTTGTGAACCCAAGTACTATCTTCTAGTTATTTACCTTTGCCAACTCCCATCATGATTCCACTTCAGAGCACAATGTTCACATTCAGATCTTCCTCGCGTGGCTCAGACCACATCATCTACAAGTTCTACGTCGGACAAGGTGGTAATGCTCCTTTGTCGCATATCCTAGCTATTAGTGTAGGGCAATCCTTTGTCTCATGATCAAACAAGGTGCAATACAAACATGACGGCCACATCAAATTCATACAATCATGGGCATAATGTCCCCCTCGGCCTCGTCCGCGCCCCTTAAATCTTGTTCGCGCCATTCCTGCATTCTAGTCTAGGGGTTGCATTTCAGCTTGAACTTTGTAGGTGGGAGTTCGATCCATCATCAACTCATAACTTCTACAAGTGTGCTCATTGTGTCTCACTGACCTATAAAAGTTACAGAACAACTGCTGTGAATTTTGTGTATATTTTGGTAACAAGTGGCAGTTGTCTGTGGCACGTTTTCCAGCTATTTGACAAATCATAAACCATAAAGAAGGCGTCCTGCTAGGTCCTACTTCTGCTTCTGGCCTTAACAACATCGATCCTCCTCCCACGAGGTACTTTGTGAACATCAGGCAGTGGTCCTTGTCATGACCTTGACCCTTACATTTTATGCACCACACCTCTTCGCATGCTTCTGATTAAGATATCCTATCCTGTTTTAGACTCTGCATCTCAAGGCATAAATTTTTCAACTATGCGTGGTTCTTCTAGACTCCTAAGTTAGGATCCTACATCGGGGTCTTGTGAAGCCTCATCATGATCTCTAAGGCCTCTTCCTGCATCGTTATCTTCTGTTGTGATAGCAAACTCCTTAAATCTGGTGTTAGCAAAGCTACAAACCATTCACGATGCTGTCCATATGTAAGATTCATATTAGCTTCACAAATCATACATTTCAGCCTCTGATCCAGCTCCCAAGGAGTCTCGCCTAGTAGCATTGTGATCTCCTTGAATCCAATGATCAATTGTGCTTCAAACTTTGGCCTGCTAAATTCCTTATTTAGCACAATTTGGATATCCGTGATTCCTGCATTCGGATTATCATTGGACTGCTTAATATACTAGGACAATGCATGATCCTGCAGGGTGCTAACCAGTGTCATTTTCTTTATATTGTCATTTGTAACTCCTTGTGCTTCTCATACGACTCTTACAACGAACCAAAATTGGTTCGGATCCTCATTTCCCAATCCCTTAAACACAAGCAACTTCACTATGCTTGCCATATTGAATCCTGGTGGTGGCAGAGGTGGTACAGGTGAAGATGGAGGTGATGGTGGTGAAGATGGTGGCGGCATGGGTGGGGGTGGTATTCGCGCAATTCTTTGCCTTATCAAATGGATTGAACTTCACAGAGCGACCTTCATGAGCTCTTCCTCGTCCCCTCGTGGCGGTGAAATTAAGGGGATGTCTTCTAGTCCTTCACTTCCTTCATTCTTGTAAGCTTTTCCACTTTGCGTAGCCCCGAACATCAAGGTAATTGTATAGCCCTGTATTCATACAATAGCATTTTAATCCAAGTATTTAAAGACTTTACGTACTTACCTCGTGGTCCATTGAGAAAGTGTTGCTTTGTCTCTCTATAACTGATTGAGGTGTCGATAGCGAACTCAGTAATGAATTCTCCTATAATTTGATCGAGCCAATGATCAATGACGCATGCAATCTTATCCTCTGACACTTCCATCCTGCGCACCAACTCTGGGTTCCGCACAATAGGACCATCGAGCTTCCACCTTCCTTGGCTATACGCTAGCCTCGTGATCCACTCATACAGCTCAGTAGGGAAGGACGTGAAGAAACTTTCGTGGATTTCTGAGTATAGGTACTAGTCTAACCACTCTTCTTTTAACAGTCGTAGATTCATGTTCTCCTATGCCACAAACTTGAGGATTCTTCTTTCCAACCAACCTTCAATTTCCTTCTTAGTTGGATTCCAATGATATGACATCAGACTTCTCTATGCAGATTCTGGTCCCAGCAACACAACCATGTTGGCTTGATGGGGCTTAAGCTAGGTTCAGAGTTATTTAGCCAAACAAATCCCTACACTACTGGCCCTTTCGACATCAGCCCATAGTGTGTGGACATAAGTCTCACCCGAAGTAGTATGGAGGGATGCTGGAACCAAGTTTCTGCACCTTTGAGATGTCTGAGGTGTCAATTTAGTCCAACTATGCCTACCTTCACGCAAGTTACTCCACCCACTGTTCTATCCTTTTATACCTTCATGATCTATTAGAATCACCTTTCGCGCAACCCTAACCAAGGAATGAGATACTTTCGTGCTACTATGGTAGTGATCTACACTATTCCCCCAAATTACATTGTGTATCTTACTTATCTTTTTATAGATGTTAGTTAACTTCACGTAAACATATATTCTATGTCACCTTCACTTAATCAACATAGTCATATAAATTCGTGCATCATATAAATAGTAGAAATGCAATTAATACCCAATACATTCAATGCACAAAACACGAAAAAGATACATAGAATTGATATAAACTTCTCTTTATAAATGCTTCAAACTGTTACAGACTTGACTCGCTATGCGCACTCAACTACAGGGGTCCACACACTCAGTTGCAGACTACTAGGCTTCTGTGCACTCAACTGCAGAGCCTTCTCCTACTCTACGACCCAAAGAGTTGGCTTTACACTTTTGATCTTCATCTATGTTTCTATTCCACGATCATCAATTGATTAGCTTTACAACTTATAGCCTCACTCTATTTCTACAATCCCATGGTCTGCGGACCAAGGGTAGATCTCTATAGCTGACATTACATTACAAAATTAAGGGTGGACAACCCTATGACGCATTTACAAGCTACGCGCTCCTCACCCACAAAATTCGGAGTCTTTACATCGAAGTTACAATTTGTGACCAAAATTTGGGCTTTAAGACCCAAAACTTCCCTTGGGGGATCTCGCGCCCAACATTTAATTTTCTGTTTTGATAATGAGAATGAGAAATTCCTCAATCCACCATTGAGTTGACTTAGAGGGATAAAGCTCTCGGGTTAGGGCCGAACTAGTGTCCTAAGATTATGTCTTCTGTCATCATCATGTGACACTTAACATTGCTTAAACACAACCTGGCGGTGATGCATCATTCCAAAAGCTTCTCTAATATTTCTAGTGCTTGATCAAAGTCATCCCCATACGGGGTAAATTCATCCATGTAAACTTCAATTCCTTCATTTATCATATCAACAAAAATGGTGAGTACGGCTCTTTGAAATGTAGGTGGGGCATTGCACAAGCCAAATGATAATACTCTGTAAGCGAATGTACCCCACGGGTAGGTAAAGGTCATTTTGTCTTGGTCTTCAGGGGTGATTTGAATCTGATTGTAGCTCCTGAAGCCTTCTAGAAAAGAAAATAATTGTTTCCTTACTTGTTATTGGGAAAAGTGTCTATTCAGAACGACCCTATCCCACTGGGTTGTGACAGAGACCTCAGAAACAGACAGGGAAAACTACTCTTGTATTCTCCTTTATGAACTATAAACGAAGAGGAATAGGATGAACCAACCTGTGTCTTGCGCTAGTCCTTTGATCCAATCTCTCTCTTCTCTTTGACAGCTTCCAGCTACCTGCTCCCTTACTTGCCCAGCGTCACCAAGTTCCTGCAGGATCACAGAAGAAGGAAACTACACAAAGACATGGATTTATGTTCATAAAAATCTTAGGATCAGATTTAAGTTAAACATACAACTATAACACACATCAATGATATACAAGCATGTAGGAGAAACTCAAATAGCTTTATTGATAAAACAAGAAGATCCAGGAGGCGTTACAACCGATGATTCCTGATCCAGCATCAACCTCCCAGCATAGAATCCCCTCTTCTCCTCCAACAAAGCATAAATCACCCAATACTCTGATATCTATCTCAAAACCAACAGCAATTCTTTGCAAAGTACAAAATTCCAGCCTCTGGATCTCTTGGTGAGGGATCCATATATAGATGTATGCAAAGAGGATGAGTCAGCTCATGAATTGATTAGTGGCCTCTCTCTGTCAGTTCTTGCTTCCACTTGGAGACTGAGAGCCTCTTACTCATCACTGGTCGAATTCAGTGAGGCAAGTGTCATTGGAGAAGATTCTGGAAGCTTCCATTGTCTCTCCACGTCGTAAAATGACTCTGCCACTTGTCATTTTCCGCTCAACGCACCCTGGTAGTGCATTCAAGTGCATTGCAACGCACCTAGCCAGTGTATTTGGGTGCTTTGCAACACAGCTAGCTAGTGGAGCAGCTGAAATGATCCTGATTTGACTAGTTCTGAGCAGTTTCTGGTGGAGAACTTCTGGGAGAAGCTGTAATTTGTTGACCTTGCTTCTTTAGGAGCTGGAACAACACTTTTAGGGACTTAGGATCCCTTGGTTTATGGACATTTCATGCTTATAGCTGTAAGGCACAAAAATGTCTATAAAAGTTGCCCCCTAAAGTATGAGGTCGTTTATCGGGTGAAATGCTTTATTAGGAGGATCCGAAGTTCTTCTAATGCTGGGGAGGAGACCTGTAATAAGATACAATACAATACATTATCTTCATACTGTTTTCATGATCTAGCTGAGGCAGGCATTCCCATTCTCAACTTTATAAATTCATTTTCATGTATATAGGATAGACAATCGTCTGATGGTAGACTGATGATTCTGATGAAGTCATCATCCTTTTGGTAGGATGATTATCTGTGCTGCAATGCTGTACATTTCAATGTCTTTATTTTTTTCTGAATATATCTCACAGCCCGGATGGATGAAACTAGATCTGGGGTCTTCAATCTCGTCCAATCTTCACTCGAAGTACAAGTCGATCCATGTGAGAAATGTTTTGAAGTTGAACATCGAAAGACATTGCTTGATTACCAGTCAATGACGTAAAACGTTAACAAGCGCGAGAGGAATCACCGATAATGATAATGACCCTCAAGGTACTGCAGTACAATTCACGTGGTGTGAATAAAGGACTTGGCGTCGAACACCACGCAAAATCTTTCAGTCGAAGGTCATTGATGTATACCTGTCGCCGGAAGTGAGAAACTTGCCATTGAGGCATGCAAGCTTCAAAGTACTGAAGGGGTTGTTCCTAGATCAACTTCTTGGATAATGAGCTGATGTCAACAAGAAGCGATCCATCAAAGGAGGGCCTTAATGAATCCCACATCAATGACATGGAACGGAGCAAATGATTTTGATGGAGGTGAAAACGATCTGGTGATATATGGTTCAAGGTGGCGGTCATGAAAGAATGAAGTATAATGTATGGTAGTGGATGGGACACGGGTGACTTCTCTGGATGACTTCTCTTGAACATGTCGGCGACACTTATGTGATGGACTGGTAGCATTTACCCCAAATGTGGATGGTATGGCATGACCATGGTGATGTGACCGGTGAATGAAACAACCCAACCCGACTCTGACACGGAGTGGAAGTGTCATTTTCAAGAGCGACTTGCTACCAATAAAGTTTCTTTGAGTTTTCTTCCCAATTTTTCCCCAGTCATTGCTGACCAGTACCTCTTAATTTTTGTCAAGCTTGAGCAGGATAACATATGCTTGTTCTATAATTTTCCCTTCGGGCAAACCCATCGCTATGTTTTAATGAGCCTAGCGATAGTGAAACTTGTTCTCGCCTAAAGACAAGTTTGTCGCTATTAATCTTTTAAACGAGTCTAACGACAAAGATAACTCGGTCCTTTTCATTTTTAGAGAGTCTGAAAAGGTACGTAAAGGTAACTCCAAAGTTCCTTTTTCGTCATCTAATCCCTTAAGTCCAAAAAATTATAGAACAATACAGAAGGGATGAGTTTTCGATAGTTTTAACGAGCCGAACAAAACAAGCACTCGATCTTTTTGTGCAATAATCCCTCAGGTCCAAAAATATTAAAATCTAGAGGAGGGATAGCACTTCCAGTCGCTTTAACGAGCTAGAAGGCCAAAACTCGGCAATCTTTTCATATTTTACGAGTAAGATGAAAAGAGCTTAAAGAAGACTCGTCTTTTGAGGAACGAGTGATAAAATGGGTAGCAGCTGATTCCAGGTAAGGTTTGGAATTTTCCAATCACGGCAGTGTCACAAGGATGGCTAGTGAAATCACACTTCGCAGCTCTTCCTCAAAATGGGTAAACAATCAAATGGAGGTGAATGATCGGCCAATGGAAAAGTGGAGGTGACGGTGCAAACACAACCAAGGCTTTAATGGCTGAAAATGCTTCATTCACGGTGGTTATTTACCGGGAGGGGGATAGTTCATTTTTTAACGAGCTTAAACGCGGGTGGAAACATTTGCTCGGTCTTATGTTTATTTTTTAACGAGCTTGAACTATGTGCTAAAACTGCTCGATTAATCCAGTCATATGATAAGAATGTCTCATATAAAAACGGCAACTTTTAGATTTTTGCCCCACATCCTTTCTTTATGCAAGTTTGGTGACGACTAATCCTACGAGTTTAAAGGGTTAGAGGTCCTAAAAATTTAAAAAATAAATAGCCGCCCCTCGCTTGCATGCCAAAAGGTTTGCATGCCCCCAGGTATAAAACAGAGCTTCAAAGTTACCCCTACTTTAGTCCGTCAAAACATTTGTTTTACCGAGAGAGGCCTACCTCTTACAGGTCACCCAAAGATTGTTCTATTCACACAGCAAACAAAACACTTCTTTGGCGATGTCTACCGAGATAAACAAAGGCGAGTGACTTAGCTCTGCCAACTCACATAACTTTGACAAAAGAATCTTATTCTAGAATAACCCCTCTTCCAATCACGGACGGGGTACAGACTAGTCATATTCTCCCGCGGAAACCTACTCTATACCCGAAGTTTTCCTGCCGAAGCAGACCAGGATGCATGCCCCCTGGGTTTCAGTCATATCCCTCCGAATTACTCGCGCTCATCGGGAGGACGGACTGGGGATTGAGACATTTCTTGCGTGAAGAGACCATTCAGGGATGGTATATGACTATTTGCTATGCGTGATCCGGGAAATGAAAGCTGGTCCACGAGCTTGACCACTCTTCCTTCGTGCGGAAAACACATTACTCTAAAGAGTGAGGAGACAATGGCTCCCATGCAATAAATATAGTCTCGTCGAAGGAGTAGGTTATAATCCAAGGGTCCTTAAATGACCATGATGTTCATGTGAACTGTCTTCCCTCTCAATGTTATGGCCACATCTGGAAGGATCCCTAAAGGTCGACTGGTTCCTTTATCAAAGCCTGTCAGATTTCTCATTTCAGGCAACAGCGATGGCGAACCAAGCGCTTTCCAAGCAATAGAGGAAAGGATACTCACAGAAGCCCCCTCATCAATGATGGTACCAGCCATGACCATTCTATATATTTGAACAATAATTCAGAATGGTATGCTTGCTGGAAACCGGGGTCTGCCTAGTTGATTCCAGTCGAAGGATACAACTAGGTTGCTTGGAGGTGGGACCGAGTAGACGACCGGGTATGGCTCTGATGAACTTCCTTCCTGCGGTAAAGGAATGGGTGGATTGCCCCCATGTTCGTCGGAGTCTGTGTTGATGAAGAGAATTTGGACGGTGTCATCCTTATTCTCTTCAGTGACTGTATCATCCGAAGATAAAACCTCTGAAGGCAAGACCGGGTCAACTGCCGCCTCGACCTTTTGACTTTCGTCTAGTATGGATTCAGTTGGTTTATCTTCAATGATAGGTGCTTCAGCCGACCACCTAAGCGGGCCAGCTAGGTTCTCAACTAGTGACAGACTCGGCAAGAGTTTTTTATATCTAGGAGGAAGTCGTAATGGTGAAACCGGACTGTTGGACAGGTAAATCCCCTCTGCGGACAGAGGCGATCCCACTAGCCTAAAACAGAACTAGCCACAATCAAACCACGCTGCTACGCAAGTTCCTAGTTATGCATCAAAGGTGAATCAAGAAGACCAACCTAGAGTCCAACGCTATGATTGAAGCAGAGTTGATATTCCCGCTCCCTCACTCCAGCAGATCATAAACGAACACCTGTACATGCAAAGGGAGAGACAGATACCAACATAAAATCCACCAAGGCACAACTATATTTCAGTCAGAAAGGAAATAAATCACACATCACCATAATAGACAATGAGATTGGAACTATAATAGCAGTCGCTCATTAATTAATAATAAAGAAGGAAAAGTTACAACCAAGGTTCTGACGTTGAACCTCTCCTCCGGCTAGGCGAGGAAACTATATGTGTCTTGCAATGCATCTCCTCTCCAGCAGCATAACCTCTCTAGCTCTCACTAGCATTCCTCCAAGAACTCAAGAACTCAACATCTAGCACTCCATGACTAATGACTCTCCCTCTAGCCTGTCAAATGCATAAGGACAAGCTTATATAGCTGAAGAAGGGAGGAGGATACGACGAACCGGGACACCTATTGTGGATTAACATTATCCCCAAAAGCCATTAAAGATGGAGATAGGATAGAACTCGACAAAAGACTGATTTTTTATCCTCAAAAAGCTCCATGTAATGAAGGAAACAACAGTCGGGCGTGCGTTAAGGCAAAAAGCATGACCAAACTTGGTTGGCGCGACTGTTGCTCTAAGACAGAGCACCAATGGTCGCACCCTCTTTTGAGGATCTCCATGATTAGCGCGGGTAAGATACTGTGGACATGCACCAATGGAAAAAGAGCACTTTTCAGGGATAATCTATAGAAGGTGTCTTCAGGGAACATGAAGTACATACTCAGGGGAACATAATGCAAGTTTTTTTAGACTTTGTCACTTCTTATAACTCCCGGGATGAGTCCTCCAAGGTACGACAAGAGGAGTAACAGGGATGGTGACAAATTACTGTGTAACAGATGCCCCCTAAAGCATGAAGTCCGAGAGGTGGAGAGGGGTGAAATGCTTTACAAGAACACACAAGAACACATAAGAACACATATAGTTACTGCCGCCGAGGATCTGTGTTAAGAGACATGACTGATAGTTCAATTACATGATGTACGTGGTATGGTCGCAGCCATCCATAAGAGAGTACATAAATAATCTAGATCCATAGTATGGACGCAGCCATCTGGTTAGGACCAATGAATTGACTCAGGTATGGTCGCAGCCATCCAGTGAATGAGTCAAGTATCAAGAATCACGCCTGGATTACAACAGACACAATCCGGGGTCTTGCGCTCCATCTCGACCCGAACAAGAGTACAAGTTCAAGCATGTGAATATATGAGCTGAAGTCGAACATGCATGAACATAGTCTGATTACCAGTCAAGAGTGGAAACTGTTAAGAGACGCGAGAGGTACCACCAATAATGACAATGGTCCTCAAGGTACTATAGGTACAATCTACGGTGCGTGAATTAATGATCTGAAGTCGAATGCTCGTAGAATCATTCGATCGGAGGCCGATGATGAAAACCTCACGTCGAACACGAAGAACCTGCCATTGAGGCATGCAGGCTCCAAGGCACCGGAAGGGAGTCTCTAGATCAGCTTCCTGGATAATGAGTTGAAGTCGACAGGAAGTGACCTTGATCGAAGGTGGGCCATAATGTTTCCCACATCATCGACACAAGGCAGAGAGATAATGCTGTGAATCAAGATTGTATGAACTATCAGAGGGAGGTTGTTTCTTTGCAGAGGTCAACTTCTCTTGAACATATCGGCGGCACATTAATGGAATTGGCAGTATTCGACATCAACGTATCAAAGGTCATGATGACAAGGCGATGAGTGGATGAGAGGTCAAATAAGGTACCCAAGTCCATGGAAGCAAGTGAAAGATATGAGATGAGATATCCCCACCCCGGACACAAAAGCAGAAAAGTGCCATGTTCAAGAGCGACATACTGCCGTCACAGTAATAATTATGGTTCAAAAATTTTCTTTTCCCCCCGCCATTTCTGGCGAGTACCCCAGATATTTTTAACAAGCTTGATGGGGATAGCATATGCTTGTGTTGTGACGAAATCCGATGTCATTAAGTTTTAACGAGTCTGACAAAGGAATAACTCGGCGTCTTTTCATGCTTAGAGAGTTTGAAAAGACAGCAGAAAAGGAAACTCCAGGGATGTCCTTTTTCGTAAAGTTGTGTCTCTCGGGCCCGAAAAAGTATAAAATAATACCCGAAGGAACCGCCCGATCATTATGATCGAGGAGTACTTTTCATAATTAGTGATTTCGACCTGAAAAAGTAAAAAAGCGGTCAAAACCACGTCGTTTCGTAACCATTAACGAGTTTGGAATGACAAAAACCCGGTAATCTTTTTATGTTTTAACGGTCGACAAAAAGAACTTAAAACGACCGCCCCTTATTACCATTTAACAAGTCAAGAGGAGCGACTCGGCAATCTTTTCCTCTTTAAATGGTCAGAAAAGAGATGAAAGCGGACCTCCATTTTTATTTTCTTTAACGAGTCAAAAAGGAAAAATACTCGGCAATCTTTTCATATTTTACAAGTCGGAAAAGAGCGTAAAGGCGACTCGTCCTGAAGGAACGAGTGGTATAAAGGGTAGCAACTAGTTCCGGTAATGGTGGAACTTGCTCAAAACATGTAATGGTCAAGAGGCTGGCTAATAAAACCACTCATTGCTGCGGTTCCTCAGGAAAGGATAAACAACCAAGTGAAAGCATATGATCGGCCAAAGAGATGGTGGCGATGGAATGAAACAACCAAGGCTCATCTAGCAGAATTTAGCAGATAAAAGGAAATCACGGGATGCAAATCAGGTATGGGTTCATTTTTACACAAGCTTGAACCATGGAGTTCATTTTTACACAAGCTTGAACCATGGAGAACTTTGCTTGGGTTCGGTTTCATGTTTACACAAGCTTGAAATGAAAAACTATGCTTGCTATAAATTTGCATGCCCCCAGCATGATAATGCAAATCGAGGTACATGCCCCCCAAGCTTCATGGCATTCACGGAGTGGATGGAATGAAGGTTCACTCTCGAGATCTGTGAAAGACTCGACTTGTATTTTACGAGATCTTAATCAAAAGACTCGATTTGGAAAGGAGGAGATGTTTCATTTTTTAATGAGGTTGAGACAGTAAAAGAACTATCCTCATAACCCTTATTTCATTTTTTAATGAGCTTGACACAAGATTAGGAACTATGCTCGGCTAGACCTAGTTTCATTTTTTAAGGAGCTTGACATAGGAAAATGAACTATGCTCCGCCACCTAATTTCATTTTTTAAGGAGCTTGACACAGGAAAACGAACTGTGCTCCACCCGAACTTCATCATAATGAACAGGAAGTCGGGGCTTCCAAGAGTGCCACTCCCGGTGGAAGGACAACATCTCAGAGGTCAAGACCCAATGCCCCCAGGACACTATGCACGATGGTGGCATCGCTGGATATAGGCACGGGATAGGTGGCCACGTAGTTGACCTGCGGTGAGGCAGATGCAAGTGGTGGATGAACACCAGGAGGGGATGACGACTGCGCAGGGGGGACCCGTGGACTAACGAACGATAATTGATCGATAGTCACAATTCGTCCATTGTGTGGAAAGCAAACCACACGGAAAAGTGAAGAAACAAGGGCCCCCATGGCATAAACATAGTCACGACCAAGGAGAAGATTGAAATCTAAAGCACCTTGGGTAACCGATATGTCTATATAGACGGTCTTGCCTCCCAAAGTAATAGGGAACTTTGGAAGGATCCCTAATGGTTGGCTAGTTCCTCCGTCAAAAGCAGTCAGATTCGATGCTACGGGCACAAGCTGTGGGGAACCCAAAGCTTGCCAAGTAGTAGCAGACATAAGACTAACAGATGCACCCTCATCCAAAACAGTGCCAGGTATTGCCTTGTCATAGGCGTGTACCATGACCCAAAAAGGCACATGAGACGGGAGGCGGAAGGTAGTCAAACGTCTCCAGTCGAAGGAAGCGACTGAACTACTTGGTGGGGGAATCGTATGATTGCCCCCCTGCTCGGGGGAGAGCGCAGTAGGACTCTCAGATGTAGGGGTATTTCCAGATGTAGGAGAATCTGCGGAGACGAGAAGAACATGAGTTTGATGCTCTTCCGAAATAGAGTGGTCGGTGGGTGGTGAAATCGAGTCGACGCTCTTTCCGACCAATGGTTGGTCTGGAACAGGCTTGGCAGAGCCAGATTGAGGAAGAGGAGGCTGGACAAGAGAGGAATCTTGGTTGATTTCTTTGTCAGCAGGGGAACGTTCTGCAATTGCAGAAAGATGTTGATAACTAGTAGGAAGTTGGGTTGAGGGAGCTGTAAGACTTTCCAATACAATAGAGGCTCTATCCATGAATGGGCAAAGGTGAAGGGAATGATTGCCTTCACAAAGTTTACAAGGGATTCAAATCTTCTCTTTTCCCTTACTGTTTCCAGGTGATAAGGTAACATCACCATGATCTACCGAGGACGATGCAGGGCGGTCCGGATCATGAGACCATACTTCTAAAACCCTGGGAATGCCAGGACAATCGCGGAGAAGGTAGTCTTCCTTGCACAACTTACAAGGAAATTTGGCCTTCCGCGGAGGAGCATAAGGTGGCTCGACTTGGGTTATACCTTTAACCTCTGGTTTAGGAGTCTTCTTCTTCTTGGTCTTCTTCTTCTTTTTCTTCTTAGCCACCTGGTTACTTGAATCCAGAGTTTCACCAGGCGAAGTAGAATATGAGGACGCAGCAGTAGGCGAAGAAGGGGAAGGGTCCACCTTAGAATCAGCAAGACGTTTTTCGGGTGGAGGAGGTGGTGGTGGACCCGAACTGAACGGAGGAGCACTAGAGGGTATCTCAGGCTCCTGCCTGGTAGATGGCGGGTAATCTTTTGTTCGAGTACTGATATTGATGGGTATCGTTCCAGCCATAAACACTTGAGAACCAAAGGAAGAGGGAGGCTGAGATGGGTTAGCCACCGTTTGAGTTTTTTGAGCTGTGAGGGAGAGGGTTCTTTAAGCACAGTAGGAGTCCCGGGAGTGCCTTTCAACAAACGACTAACTTCGGACCATCTGGGGCAGTCCTTTGTATAGTGATCCTCATCACAGATAAGACAAGGATACTTGGGTTTGCGTTTGGCACCATTCTTGGGCGGAGGGTTAGGGGCTTCTTGCTTGGGTTGATCTGGCTTATACTTCGGTTTCCCTTTCTTCTTTGCTTTCGAGGCTGTGTTTGCCGTGGTGGTTTAGACGGCATTGACCTCGGAAGTAACATTCGAAGTGGGTATTACCTGGGAGGTGGGTTCATTCGGAGCAAAAGTTATCACACTCGAGACCACCAAGTTTGAAAACAACCATACGGGCAAACCGATGGTTAACCCAGGCAAAGACAAAGTTGCGATATACTGAACACCGACATTTCCAACAGCAGGAAATGGACTAGGGTTTCCATTAGGGGGAACACCTTGGCCGGTGGGCTCAGGGAAGGATGCCATTGAACGAGAAATAATCCTACTCAAGCTAACGCAAACAAGATCTAACTGGGTAAATGTTATCCGGGCCAAATAAATTTTAAGACGCACGGACTTAACTTGACCTTTTCATGTTTTAAGAGTCGAGAAAAGGACAAAAAGATGACTCTAGTCTCCTTCGAATGTTTAATGAGCACGAAGTGACAAGACGCTCACTGGCACCTTTTCTTTTAAGGAGTCCGAAAAGGATCAAAAGTGACTACTCTGGAGACTCTAGGAAAAAAGGTTTACCAAACAATCCGTAAAACTGCTTATACACCTTGGCAATCAGATGAAAACCAAGGACTTCCCGTACTGCAGTCAATCTTCCCGAATGCTGTGTTCAGTGCATTACGGCTTGTAAGGCGGCAGACTCGGCTTCCTATGGATAAAGGATGATAGCCTAGTGGGGTCTCCCGTATATACGCGACGGTACGTGGGAGCTCAGTCCGTATTGGCACCTATCGTTTCACCATGGAGGAATCACCCAACCACTCGACAATAAACTACCAGGTTTAAAGACGCCGGAACACGTCTTCTAACCTAGACCTCTAGAGTATTTGCGTTATGTTCCAATGCGTTGTTATGTTCATTGAGTTTATTTTAAAGTTTATCTTCAATTATGTTTTAGTTTTTGGTCCTACCGTATGTGATATCTCAAAAACTTCTTAAATGCAAACTATATGCCAAAATTATATCATTTGATTCGATGAATTCTATCTACAGGAGGGTTGAGATTTTTTCACAAACGAAATGATCACTCAACAAACAACAAAGATCCTAATGCAGCTAATAACAAGAAATGAAATTTTTTCTTTTTCTTTTTAATAGCAACAAATAACAATAAATGCTAACTACTATGATGCAAAAGATTTTTTTTTGTTTTTCTTTCCTTTAAGATGGCATGATGCATATAAACAAATTTTAAGAGATATGCACAATCCAAGTTCAGTCTATGAAATAGAACCAATTCTGAAACACCACAATGAACTATGCAAGCAAGGAAAAACACAAAGACTTTCACTGAACCATGTAATCTACGTTTGAATGAAGTCAAGTGAAATCCAAAGAGGCTAGAAGTGAAGCACTCAGAGTATAGAAGATCAAGCTTTAACAAATCACTGGATAGGTGCAGAACACAACTAACAAGCTGACTGGATAATCAAGAGACCGAAACTTCCCACAGAAGGCTAGACATGCAAAGTCACTAGATGTCCTAGGGCTGAGACGAAAATCAATAGAAATAAGCAAACAGCTGAAGGATAAAGGCTAAAACCAGTCAAGTAAAGGTTCAACACACTTCCAGAGACTGTAAGAGATATCAAAAGAGGCTGAAAGAGCTTTCCACCCACACACAGGAAAAATTTGCAGGGCTGGCGCGACTGTCAGCCTGCAACTTGCGCCACCAAAGGATTGGCGCGAGTTGCTTTTGAGCAACATGCGCCAACTGGCGCGACTGTCAGGGTAATAACCGCGCCAATCAAGCTTGCCGGCTAGAAAAATAAATACCACGACCTCAGGTCGGGTTAACAGTGCTCAGATGGATTAACCAGTAAAGAATAAACTCAGAACTGATCCAGGAAGCTCATTCACTCAAGCAAGCAGAAGAAAATTAACATGCAAGACAAACTCGAAATAGCTTCTCCCCAGTGGAGTCGCCAAATTGTTGGACAGGTAAATCCCCTCTGCGGACAGAGGCGATCCCACTAGCCTAAAACAGAACTAGCCACAATCAAACCACGCTGCTACGCAAGTTCCTAGTTATGCATCAAAGGTGAATCAAGAAGACCAACTTGGAGTCCAACGCTATGATTGAAGCAGAGTTGATATTCCTGCTCCCTCACTCCAGCAGATCATAAACGAACACCTGCACATGCAAAGGGAGAGACAGATACCAACATAAAATCCACCAAGGCACAACTATATTTCAGTCAGAAAGGAAATAAATCACACATCACCATAATAGACAATGAGATTGGAACTATAATAGCAGTCGCTCATTAATTAATAATAAAGAAGGAAAAGTTACAACCAAGGTTCTGACGTTGAACCTCTCCTTCGGCTGGGCGAGCAAACTATATGTGTCTTGCAATGCATCTCCTCTCCGGCAACATAACCTCTCTAGCTCTCACTAGCATTCCTCCAAGAACTCAAGAACTCAACATCTAGCACTCCATGACTAATGACTCTCCCTCTAGCCTGTCAAATGCATAAGGACAAGCTTATATAGATGAAGAAGGGAGGAGGATACGACGAACCGAGACACCTATTGTGGATTAACATTATCCCCAAAAGCCATTAAAGATGGAGATAGGATAGAACTCGACAAAAGACTGATTTTTTATCCTCAAAAAGCTCCATGTAATGAAGGAAACAAGAGTCGGGCGTGCGTTAAGGCAAAAAGCATGACCAAACTTGGTTGGCGCGACTGTTGCTCTAAGACAGAGCGCCAATGGTCGCGCCCTCTTTTGAGGATCTCCATGATTGGCACGGGTAAGATACTGTGGACATGCGCCAATGGAAAAAGAGCACCTTTCAGGGATAATCTGTAGAAGGTGTCTTCAGGGAACATGAAGTACATACTCAGGGGAACATAATGCAAGTGTTTTTAGACTTTGTCACTTCTTATAACTCCCGGGATGAGTCCTCCAAGGTACGACAAGAGGAGTAACATGGATGGTGACAAATTATTGTGTAACACGGACGATCATCCAAAACTCTTTAAGCTTCGTCTAAGAAGGGACAACGGTGGAGGGCATGGTCGCCTTCGCACAGTTTACAAGGAAATCTAGCTTTCCCTTTTTGTCCTGGGGCTTCACTTTCACTAGTTGACGGTGCGCTTTCAACATGATCTCCAGAGGTTGATGACACCAGATTGTGCAAACGAGGAGACCAGTCCCTTAGTATTCGGGGGATGCAAGGACAATCTCTGTGAAAGTGGTCTCCTCTGCAAATGACACATGGCGATTTAGGCCTGGTCGGTGCTGTGTGTGGATTTTCGTTAGACGACACTCGTTTTCCCTTATTTGCCTTTGGCTCCTTCTTCTTTTTCTCTTTCTTCTTCTTTTCCTTCTTCTCCTTAGGAACTTGGCTTTTAGCTTTACCAATCCCGTTAAGCGAAGAGGAAGGAGGAGAGGAAGAATTAGAGGAAGTAGAAGGCTGGTGGGTAACTCTGGACTCGTCTAATTGCTGATTCGATTGTTCAGGAATAGTGGTGTTCTGGATGAAATTGGTTGAGAAGAGCCATACTGGCAAGCCAATTGTCAGTCCTGGAAGCGACAATGTGGCCATATGGGGCGCACCAACATCTCCCCAAGAGGAGAAGGGACTAGGATTTCCACCAAGGGGAATTCCTTGGTTGGTAGGCTCCATTTTCTCAACCTAAAGATCAACGTAGGAAAAGGGTATGAATATTCCGTTTAAAATAAATTTTAACACGCTTTGACACAACTTGTTTTTTCAGTTTTGAAGAGTTGAGAAAAAACAAAAGATGACTCTAGTCTCCTTCATTTTTAATGAGCCTGAAGTGACAAGTGCTTAGATGGACCTTTTCCGTTAAGGAGTCTGAAAAGGAATGAAAGGGACTGCTCTGGAGGTCTAGGTAGAGGGAGTACCAAACCAATCGTAAAACTGCAGAATACTTTTTACGGTACGGCAGTCAATCTTCCCGAATGCTGTGTTCGATGCATTGCGATCAGTAGGGCGGCCGACATGGCTTCCTATGGATAAAGGTTTTATGCCTATAGGGGTCTCCCAATATATACTCGACGGTACGTGGGAGCACAAGTCTGTACTGGCACTTATTGTCTCAAAGTGGAGGAATCACCCAACCATCAGTGAGGACAACAGTTACCAGGCTTTACGATGCCGGAATACGTCTCTAGCCTAGACCTCTAAATGTTGTGCATTAAGTTACAAAGCGTTGTTAAGTTCATTGAATTTATTTTAGGTTGATCTTTCTTATGAAGTTTGCCTTTTGGGTTCACCACGAGATGTAGATGTAATTCCTAAAATGCAATCTAAAGATGATAAGCAAGATTTTATCTCTTTTCAGAAATGAAAATCCTAGCTACAAGGGGAAAAGAAAGACACAATCTTTTCTCAAAGAGCAAAGAGCACACTGTAAATGCACTTTTCCTAAATCGAGCCAAACAGACTGTCAATATGCAAATGCACATGTGCATGTATTTGTTTTTCACTTTCTTAATATTGATGCCTAAAAAGAAAGTTGTTGTACAAATTTGACTTCGCTTTCAAGTGAAAAACACAAACAAGCTTCTTTTCGAAATCAAAAGGTAGAGACGATTACGACACTGTATGATTTTGAAGTAAACACTTGTTTCGACACTAGAAATTCACAAATTCAAGCCAAAGGCAAAAGTAAAAACATAATCGACTGTCAACAACAAATAAACTTTCTCCTAAGATCAAAACCGATACTTACGACAGATCTAAATCCAAGGACGATAGTATGACTAGTCTACTTTTGCAATGGGAAACCGTAAATGACGTAACAAACACACAAAAACAAATAGAGTTTCTTTTATAGAGCTGAGGCAGAATTAAGGCAAAGAAAAGGGGCTTTTAAACAGACACACACACTGATCACATGCTGCAAAAATCAGAGGCAAAACTGGAAAAAGTGAGCAAAGAACCTCAGCTGCACAGGGTTGAGCTGATCAACGCACCTGCTACACAGAGAAACTGGATTGCAACGTAGGTAGCCCTCTCAGGAACTGCGTTGAAATGCAGAGTCTCTTCACAGAGCCTGCGCTGGGGCAGAAACGAGATTTCTGTCCGGGTTCTGGGTCACGGTTTGCAGTTTAATCTATGGTTTTTGGCCGGGTAAAAGCAATCAGTAATGCACAATCAAAGGGTTGATTTTAAAAGAGGTTTAAGAGCTATCACAAAGGGTAATCAGATCATTTGTGAATCAGCTGTTCAGATCATAAACAGATCCAGTGAATGGACTAGAGTAGCAGATGTCTACTTTGCATTTGTAAATGGCAAATGCAGTTCGATTCGCTACTTCTAAGTTTATGAGAGAAACAATCAGAGAAACACAAACAAACTAGCTAGACACGATCCCCAGTGGAGTCCCCATTTTGTTATTGGGAAAAGTGTCTATTCAGAACGACCCTATCCCACTGGGTTGTGACAGAGACCTCAGAAACAAACAGGGAAAACTACTCTTGTATTCTCCTTTATGAACTATAAACGAAGAGGAATAGGATGAACCAACCTGTGTCTTGCGCTAGTCCTTTGATCCAATCTCTCTCTTCTCTTTGATAGCTTCCAGCTACCTACTCCCTTACTTGCCCAGCGTCACCAAGTTCCTGCAAGATCACAGAAGAAGGAAACTACACAAAGACATGGATTTATGTTCATAAAAAGCTTAGGATCAGATTTAAGCTAAACATACAACTATAACACACATCAATGATATACAAGCATGTAGGAGAAACTCAAATAGTTTTATTGATAAAACAAGAAGATCCAGGAGGAGTTACAACCAATGATTCCTGATCCAGCATCAACCTCCCAGCATAGAATCCCCTCTTCACCTCCAACAAAGCATAAATCACCTAATACTCTGATATCTATCTCAAAACCAACAGCAATTCTCTGCAAAGTACAAAATTCCAGCCTCTGGATCTCTTGGTGAGGGATCCATATATAGATGTATGCAAAGAGGATGAGTCAGCTCATGAATTGATTAGTGGCCTCTCTCTGTCATTTCTTGCTTCCACTTGGAGACTGAGAGCCTCTTACTCGTCACTGGTCGAATTCAGTGAGGCAAGTGTCATTGGAGAAGATTCTGGAAGCTTCCATTGTCTCTCCACCTCGTGGAATGACTCTGCCACTTGTCATTTCCCACTCAATGCACCCTGGTAGTGCATTCAAGTGCGTTGCAACGCACCTAGCCAGTGTATTTGGGTGCTTTGCAACGTAGCTAGCTAGTGGAGCAGCTGAAATGATCCTGATTTGACTAGTTCTGAGCAGTTTCTGGTGGAGAACTTTTGGGAGAAGCTGTAATTTGTTGACCTTGTTTCTTTAGGAGCTGGAACAACAATTTTAGGGACTTAGGATCCCTTGGTTTATGGACATTTCATGCTTATAGCTGTAAGACACAAAAATGTCTATAACACTACTAGAGTATCAAGGACTTAATCAATAAATGGAAGAGGGAATTGATCTTTCTATGTCGCCTTGTTCAATTCCTTGTAATCCACATAGATATGCCACTTACCATTTTTCTTGGGAACAACTACTAGTGGAGAGACCCATTTTCTATTCGAAATAACATAAATGAAATTCACATCTTACAACTTCTGTGGCTCTTTTTTTACAATATCTTTGAGGTGTGGATTCAATCTTTGTTGAGGTTGTCGGATAGGAAGAGCATCCTTTTCAGTGTAGATATGATTTGTACATAAATTTGGGTCTATTCCATTCATGTCTATATAGTCCCAGGCAAAAGCCCCTTTATATTTTGGTAGGACCTGAATGACATTTTGCCGTTGGTCACTGTCCGAGTATCATTAATGTTTAAGACCTTGCCTGGTTCAATTTCAATAGGATTGTTGTTATGAACCGCAGTTGTATGGGTATGCTGATCATTAATATATTTCATAGGGTCTTCTGAGGCTTCATTGTCAATAATTTATTTCAACATTTTACATTTGACATTGTTCATATTCGCTGGCTGATTAATAAAGTTATTGATTACACCATCTTCAGTCTAATTCTTGAATTCAAGTGCCTATGCTATTGTAAGCGGTGAACGAATGCTTTCTTCTAGGTATGCAGGTGGTTGTTTATGTATTTTTACAATGGGACGACTTGGTTTGGTAGGAGGATATAAAATAAGATTTTTTGTAGCATCCCTCTTAGCAATGGTCATGCTACCTTCTCGACAACCTATATAAGCATCAATTGTTGCTAGCCAAGGTCAGCCCAAAGTCAAAGGGTGCCAATATAATTGACTCACAAGAAAATCTACTGGATACTCCCATGAATCAATATAAATTGTAATATGCTATAAAGTTCCTTCTGGTCTCACCACCGAACGGTCGACAAGTTCTAGTAGGGTGGTGGTTGGTTCCAAAGCTGTAACACCAAGTGTCTTACAGGTTTCTGCTATTAATATGTTAATGGCTACACCCAAATCAACTAGTGTGTTTGGAAAGGAGCGGCCATATATTTGAACTATGACTATGGGATTCCCAGGATATTCATCCTTTATCAGAGATTCCCCTCCCAAAATAAAATCAGACAAGGTCACTACAACGTGAATGGTGGATGGAACTTTTGCTTTCCTCACAGAATTTTTTGCACATAGCTCTTTAATTGTTGCAACATAAATAGGAATGTCTTGGATGGCCTGGAGGAGAGGAATTTTAATGCAAATATCTTTCAGCTCCCCTACAAGATCAAAGTCTAGATAAAAAACTAGTTTAGGTATTGTTAATCTTTTAGGGCACAGGGGAGAAGTAACTATGAGTTTTTCAGGGTCTTTATGCTGAATTGTATCTTCTCCTTGTTTTATTTCTGTGTTAGTCATAGTCGATGGTGTATGTAAAGGTGGGGTTTTTAACTTAATTGATGGTTGGTCTTTATCTTCCTCAGAAGTGGTAATGCATCTTGATCTTAGTCTGAGTTCGTTGCATTATTTTTATTCAATCTCATAGTCTGAGCTTTCAACAATTTGCAACAACTGAATTGGTCTATTATTGGGATTTGGATTTGGCTGGGATGGAAATTGGGGATGGAGAAGGGGTTGAGGATTTTGGTGTAATGGACATGGGGCTGATAATGTAGGTTGAGGTTGAGTTCCCATCCCCATAGGCGTATGGGTTATCCCTAAAGGTCACAGTGGATTTGGAAACGAGTTCAGATTTTGTGAAGTAGGGATAGGCCACTGGGATGGATATGGATTAACTTTCCGAACAAGAGTCAAAGGAGAATTCGGCTAGCCATTACCCAAAAAGGACTAAGTTGGACAAGGTGTCATAGGAAATGGTTGGGATTGCCAATTCGAGTAAGGTGATTGGCCTTTCCATGCTACCCCGAAATTCTGTCGCTGATTAAATGATGAAGAAGGAAGAACTGGGCTATGTCTTGTGACATACCTGTGGGTTTGGCTTGCCACTATCAACGCTGGTTCATCAAATACATTGGTTCTATATGTTCTTCTGCTTCTTTGAAAACTACTTTAAGGAATAGAAGTGATAGACACTGCTTGGTGGTGTGGTCCTTGGTGTAGATAGCACATGACTGGACCATGTCGAATGGACACTCCCACTGGCTGTGCTTCTTTCGACAGCATGGGCAAAAAATGACCAAGTTCTGTTCTGCTACGGCTTGTTTTTATTTAGACTACAGGATGTCAAACTACATTGTAAGGGTGCCCAGGATGTCTGTCTTGAAGTCTTCTAGGAGGTTACAGATTTCCATTCTTGTTATGCCTCCACTATACAGTTTGCTTCCTCTTGTCGTAGGAGCTCAACTTCCTCACATGGTGAGTTTGCTACCTCGCAAACACCTGATACACAAGAGAATGATTTCATCATAATATTCTTGAGAAATATCTCCTTTCCCCATCAAAATGAGAGTTTCTATCCATTATTAATTAATTCCCCTAATTAAGATGGCTCTCAGGAGTTCTTTAGCTAATGTGGTCTGAGGGGATCTATGCAAATTATAGTGAAACTGTTTGACAAATTCTTCTAGAGTTTCATTATCCTTTTCGTCCATCTTAAAGATTTCATCTTTTAATTCCCTAGTCTTGAAAAAGTCTTGGTACCTTGTGAGGAAATAATTTTTCATGTCATCCCAAGAGTTAATAACACGTCCACCTAAACCCACGAACCACCTCAAAGTTTCTCCTTTTAGAGTAGATGGGAATTGTTTTTATTTTTGAGGGTCGGTGGTATAGTCAAACCCTCTGCAGAGGACATCAAACTCAAATAAGAAGCCATCCGAATCCTCTATGATCATCCCATGAAAATTTGGGATGATTTTCAAGGGAATAGATTTCAATGGGGCATTGGCCACTTGGTCGACTATGGCATATTCCAATGTCGAGGTCTGACCTTGAGGTACATGGTTTTCCATTTGCTCAAAAATGTGCCAATATCCTTCGAGGATTTCAGGCGGTGTTATTCGGGTAAGAGGAGGATTCCCAATCTGAGTTGCTTTTGTAGCACTGCCTAGATCTGGCATCATAGGAGATCCTCATTCAGGCAACTATGGTCCTACCTTAGCAGTTCCACTAGTTTCTCCCTCTCCTTCTCTTAAGTTGCACGATTTTCCCTCTTGTAGAGGATCAAAGTGTAAATTTGTTGTAACCTAAAATCTATGTTTAGATCCTCCAATTTGGCTATGAATCTTAGCGTAAGTTGGAGATGGTGAGCCTGCTGCCTGAGGGATTACAATAGGGACTTTTCCAAAGATAGTTCAGAATCCTTCTGATGCCATGATTTCTTCTATAAAATTTGATCTCCCAAGGTTCACCAATCCCTTGGGTTTTGTTGATCTAGGTAGGGGGTTCTGGTCTTTTTCTATCTTTTTATTCCTCGCCATTCATAAAACAACCTATTCTTATTTAACCTCCATGCAATTTTTGAAAAGCAGGCTGAAGAGAGAGAAATTTACTTGCTGGTTACGCAGGTTCTTACCTCACATTTTTAAAACCCAATTCTTTTACAGAAAAATGAAAAGAAATCACTATGAAACACTCCCTGACAACGATGCCAAAATGTTGGTTCACTAATATGTCTTATTAAAAGAAATATTAATACCTACATTGATCATCAACCCAGGGTAAGTTTGTTTATTTCAAGAGTGTTAGCATTGTATATGCAGTGAGTTCAGAGGTAAATCCATAATGAAATGATTGGAATCATTTCAATCATTAATATCTATTTCTCTAAGTTCAATCCAAATAATTATGAAAGAAACCTTTAGAACATTCTCAAATATACCTAATCTATTCTAAAAGTAACTGAATCAGAATGAAAGTATAAAGAATCACTCTTAGCAACCTAATTGATATTGACAATAATTCATTTGATATGAAGCAAAGCTACAACAATCGAATCAACAAGTAACTAGATAAACATCTCATGGAAATCAATCAACTATAACCTTAAGATATGTGAGAATGAACAACAATAAAAATATTAAATCAACATAATCAATTTGATAAAGATTATCACGCAAACGTAACACACATCTAAATCTAGAGTCTTGTCTGAACAACAACACAAACCAGAATCATCAACCCTCACATCAATCATAATAGTGCTAACTTTACAAAATAATAGTAATGAACAATTATAAAAATAAACGGAAATGATTATAACACAATTGAAGTAGCAAATCTCCTATTGACTAGGCCCAAGTCTCCAGAAGTCCCCGCTGAGAGATATTCAAAATATGATTATGGATGAAACACAATCTTCCTCATTAAAATTAGTAACAGAGTTACAACATCATAGTATGAAAATATCTGTGTTCAAAAAAAATAGTTACAATCTCAAAACTCCTGACTAGTTGTTCAATTCACCTCATGGCTTTATATAACATTTGTAAAATTAAATGGATAGAAGCGAATCCTCAGGATTAGGGGATCCTGAGGATTTCACAACCCTCGATCTGATTTTATCACATAATAGCATTAGTCCTCCTAGTCTTCCACTGTCCCTCCTACTCAAGACGTTGTACTTTTCCTTTCCTGGTTGTTGTTGGTCTATCATTTGAACAACAATCATCCAATCTATGTCCCTACATAAAAAGATAGTGAAAGTTAGTTTTTCTTGCCAAATTTATCCAATTTGTTAATAATCGATTTTACCTAGCTTCTACTATTGTTACTTCTAGATTTATTCCTACAACGAAGATAAACACATGAAGACAAATTCTTAATTAATCTATTACGAGGAGAAAACATACCTTTTCCTTGACCCAACACTCGTTAGATTATACTGTGCATCTTGGAGACCATGATCATTATCAGTGACCATCCTTGTGTCTATTAACAGTCTTCATTATTGACTGGTAATCAAATGATTTCGTACATGTTCAACCTCAACTCTTTTATTCACATGTATCGAAATATGTTGTTAAGATGAAGTTGCGATCAAGACCTTGGGTAGAGGCTTACCTCACTCAACCTTGTTTCCTCTCCCAAGCTACGCATAGTATTTTTTAGAGACAATTCATCATAATGGTCTTATTATGACACAAAATCCACTTTGGGCTTATTGGTGGACACGATCGTCATATCTCTTTATTGAGAAATCACTCAGACGTAGCTACTGAGCGTGGGAATGCCCAAATCAGGACATGATTTTAAATTATATATATATGTGTGTGTGTGTGTGTGTGTGTGTGTTGTATTAGGTTTCTCGTAGTCCTAAAGCTCTGATAATCTCTCTTTTTTCCAAGAACATGCCAATTATAAAGTATTTTGGCCATCATATCTGTGTCCGATCTCACACTTTAGGGGGCATGTGTTACACAATCAAATTACCTCCTCATCATCTCAGAGGAGAAGGGAAAGATGACTGAAATATTGACCAAGTTCACAGACATATTTTCCATGCTAATGCTCTCTAGGAACTAGAAAGGTGCTTTATAAAGCATGCTAGCCATGCATCAGGTGTGTTAGTGCCTATGGTAGCTCTCTATGTTTCCTTAGTGGGTGTATTAGTCAAATTTATTGAGTTTCTAGAGGTCATAGGAGTATGTTGACCGAATAATATCCCTTTATTCACTCATATGTCAGCCCATTAAGTTGGGAAACATCCAGATTCGACCTGTTTAAGGAATTTCTATTCCTAACAGAGTCTACAAATAGGGAAAGAGAGATAAAGCATGGAAATATCTCAATTTTTTCCCAAAATAACTCATGAAATAATTTTCAAGGTTTGTCCTCTCATGCTATATATTTGAGGCTAGGCCCACTATGAAAAAGGTCGAAAGTATTGAAAGGATTTCCTATTGACTGTCGAAGCTTGTATTAGACATTGGATCTTCAAGAGGTTAAGAAGAGAGAGAAAGCAAGAGAGAGAGAGAGAGGAGTTGCAGGAGTAAGGGAAGCTTAATGTAAATGATGGTTGTAATCACTCTTTCCTATCATTAATATAGACCTGCAGTTGTGTTGTCCACTCCATGGTATTGGTATTGTGATTTATTTACATATTTGTGCAACGCTAATGATTATAAGTAGCTTAGATATACCCAGTTAGTTATCCTTATGTATTATTGTCTTGATTGTCAAAGTTATTTGTTTTGATATTATGCCTCCTCTTGTTTATCTGTAGGTATTTATCTAGGAGCTAGCTGAGGGGTCTTCCACTCCGCTTCTTTGCATTATCCAGCAACACCATACCAAGATCTGACATAACAGTCTTCCTTCTTACTTTGGTTATCATTTCACTAATACAGATTTGTGCATGTATCTATGGGCCAGTTGAAGCTAATTTGACTATCTACCAAGGATCCCAGGAATATCCTTGAGGGTATCTCAACCACAATCACCCGTGCATTAATACCTATAGAAAACATGAAATACAAACATCCACATAATAGTCTTACAAGCTTTCGTAGTCCATGTGTGAAGAACATTTTTTCCTTAAATGGCTTATGTTATTAAGAAAAAGTTCCAAGACACATGTTTACATAATACATCACTAGCCCGAGTAGTGGGACACTACAACCCCTCCTTGCTCCTCAAAGAACTAGTTGATCTCTCTAATGCCTTGCGAGAGGAGCCAAGGTGAAAAGTCCTTCACTCATACAATGAGGGGGTATATATAACCAAGGATTCATGCTTCCCCCTTGTGACTCTTTGACTACCCTCATGACTATTCAACTTGCTATGACTTTTCAACTTATATGACTCTTCATATTCATGTGTTTCCTTTGGACTTCCACTTTACAATATATTTGATTACAATATACATGGTCTACACTAGTGATGTCGCATATGAGAAACCATGAAATGACTTCACAAGAAACTACTAACATGGACTTGCTTGATGATGTGGAAATGGTAAGTCACTATTGCTACGGAGTGCTAGATGTGTTCCTGTATATTCTTTCTCTTGTCCTCCACATAGCTTGGTGATGCAGGGTCTTCAATGATCTTCAGTATTGAAAGGTGGTTCAAAACTTGTGTCCCTTTCCTTGGTCTTGATATGTCTACTCATAATTCTAGCTACAAGTGTGTCTTTAGGCATGCTTCCCTCCTTCTCCTTCTTATTTATCATCTAGCCATGATTTGTTAGTGTAGTCGTTCCTGCAATTCACTCATGAAGGGACGACATCAATATGAAAACTCCCTACTCTAAGATGATTCATTATTATTCGTGAACTCAGGTCGGGACAAGTGACAAAATGGGAGAAAGGGCTCAGTTACTACACATTGCGTAGTTCCAAGTGCTAGGGAGAGAGATTAATAATTGAGACTATGCAGAGAGCAGGTCAGGCTTAGATGCAATATTGTTCTTGCATAGTCCTCACTAAGGAGAAAATTTGTGTGGTGCTCACTAAGGGACAAAATGGCACAGTTCAAGCAAGGCGTGGCTGCTATGGGATGAGTCCCTGGGAGGAAAAACTATGCAATTTCAAGAGGCAAGGGGGACTGAGGAACAAAGAGGCCTGAAGGGAAAATCCGCACAGGCTTTGAAGGTAGTGGGCTCCAATTGGGTGGAGGGAACTGGACGAAGCATCTATGCAGTGTTGGAAGCCAATGGAAAATGGGATCTTTGCACATTGGGTAGTTCCAGCTAGTAAGGGAAAATTGTGAGGGTCAAAGGTCTGAAGTGCACAGTTCAAGGCAGACTGAGAGGCACAAATGTGCAATCCTGGAGGTTAAGAGAGGTTGTTAGGCTCTAGAATTGCATGTAACAATAGTCCTAGAGGTTAGTGACTATGCACTGCAGAGTTCGAAGCATCAAGGTCACATCCATGAGGGATGAGACTGCACAGTGCGTAACTCAGTTAGGGCCAGGTGAAGCTAAGTTGTTCAATTGGGAATGTTTCCCGAAAATGGATAAGTGTGGGAAGGGGGATGGACTCATGATGAAGTTGACTTGTGATCACACACTTACCATACTTTGATGACATGAAAACATTGATCATTGGAAAAAAGAAATAAATTATTCTCGTCTTTGCGACTACCTCATGAGAAGATGTGACAAGTGCGTCACTTAAGATAGACCTTGGGACGACCATGACAACACTTGTGAGACAATGTTCTGGACCTTGTTTATGAGTGCGACGAATGTTTACATGCTTAGGAAAACTCATATACACAAAGACCGATCTTCAAAACCACTAGAAAGGCTCACAAAAATTACATAATAGTGAAACATGACAAAAGATGACAATTAATCCAATAAGAAAAATGTGACAAAGGAATTCAAGAAATCTCATGGAATGAGCTTGAGTGTTTGTAACAATCAAGAAAAATACTAAAGAAGGCTCTGAAATTTGATTGCAAGCAAAAATTTTGGAGGGTGTTGTTACAGGGAAAAGTGTCTATGCAGAACTGCTAATCCCACTAAGGCTGGTAGCTACCTTAGAAACAAACAAAGTAAAACTACTTTCGTTTTCCTTTATGAAAGATAGATGAGAGAAGAATTAAGGAGACCAACGTCTGTCTTGCGCCTGGTTCCTTGCTCGATTCCTCTCTCTTTTGATAGTCTTTTGCTACTTGGTTTCTTGTATACCCAGCTTCACAGAGTACCTGTAGAATCAAAGCAACATAACACTATACGAGAAAATGGATCTATTATCATAAACAATCTAGGATCAGATGTAAATTGACCATACAAATGCATAAAACATAAATCACACAAGAGTATGGAGGAAAACTTGAATAGCTTTATTGATAATCAAGAAAGAGCCAAGAGAGTTACAACCAATTGTTCTGACCCAGCATCATCCTCTCAGCAAGTAAGCCCTTCTTCACCTCATGAAAAGCTTAGATCACCCAACACTATGATGTTGCCTCAAGAAACCAACAACAATTCCTTACAAGATGCAAAATTCCAGCCTCTGGATCTCTGGGATGAGGGATCCATATATAGATGTCTGCAAGGGAGATGAGGCAGCTTGTGATTTGATTACTGTCCTCCCTCTAATAGTTCTTGATTCCACTTGGAGATTGATGATCTCTTACTAATCCCTGGTCGAATTCAGAGAGGCAAGTGTCATAGGAGAAGTTTCTGGAAGATTCCATGCCTCTCCACCTCGCGGATTGACATTGCCATTTGTCCCTTCTCGCCCATTGCACCCGATAGAAGGGATTTTTGAAATGCAACGCACCTACTGTGTGTATTTAGGTGAGATGCAATGCACTTTGTCTATGGCGCAGGTGAAATGGTCTAGTTTTGACCAGTTCTGAGCAGTTTTTCATGGAGAACTTCTGGGAGAAGCTGTAATCAGTTGACCTTGTTTTTTTAGGGGTTGGAACAACACCTTTAGGGACTTAGGAGCCCTTGGTTTATGGACATTAATGCTTGGGGTTGTAGTGCCCAAAAATGTCTATAACAGTTGCCCCTTAAAGCATGAGGTCGTTAATCTTTTTTGATGTCGGGTGAAATGCTTTATCATGAGGATCCAAAGTTCTTTCATGCTGGAAGGAGACCTGTAATAAGATACAATACAATACATTATCTTCACAATATTTTCATGATCTAGCTGAGGCAGGAATTCCCATGCTCAGCTTTATAAATCCATTTTCATGTACATAGGACAGACAATCGTCTGAGTGTAGACTGATGATTCTGGTAGAGCCATCATCCCTTAGATTGGATGATTATCTATGCAGCAATGATGTACATTTGATGTCTTTATTTTCCTGAATATATATCGCAGCCCGGATGGATGAAACTAGATTCGAGGTCTTCAATCTCGTTTGATCTTCACTCAAAGTACAATTCGATCCATGTGAGAGATGTTCTGGAGTTGAACATGGAAAGACATTACCTGATTACCAGCCAATGATGTAAGCTGTTAACAGGTGCGAGAGGAATCACCGATAATGATAATGATCCTCAAGGTACTGTAGTACAATTCACATGGTGTGAATAAAGGACTTGGTGTCGAACACCACGCAAAATATTTCGGTCGAAGGTCATTGATGTGAACCTGTCGCTGGAAGTGAGAAACTTGCCATTGAGGCATGCAAGCTTCAAAGTACTGAAAGGGGTGTTCCTAGATCGACTTTTGGATAATGAGCTGATGTCGACAAGAAACGATACGTCATAGGAGGGCCTTAATGAATCCCACATCAATGACACAAAACGGAGCAAATGATTTTAATGGAGGTGAAAACGATCTGGTGATATAAGGTTCAGGGTGGTGGTCATGAAAGGATGGAGCGTAAAAGTATTGCAGCGGGTGAGACATATGTGAATTCTCTGAGTGACTTCTCTTGAACATATCGGCGACACTGACAAGATGGATTGGTAGCATTAACCCCAAATGTGGATGGTATGATGTGACCATGGTGATGTGACCAGTGAATGAAACAACCCAACCCTACTTGGATGCGGAGTGAAAGTGTCATGTTCAAGAACGACTTGCTAACAACAAAGCTTTTTCAAGTTTTCTTCCCAATTTTTCCCCAGTCATTGCTGACTAGTAGCTCTTTATTTTTTTCAAGCTTGAGGAGGATAACATATTCTTGTTCTATAATTTTCCCTTCGGGCAAACCCATCACTATGTTTTAACGAGCCTAGCAATAGTGAAACTCGTTCTTATCTGTTATGGACAAGTTTGTCGCCATTAGGTTTTAACAAGTTTAACGACAGAGATAACTCGATCCTTTTTAATTTTAGAGAGTTTGAAAAGGGACGTAAAGGAAACTCCAAAAATCCTTTTTCGTCATCTAATCCCTTAAGTCCGAAAAAGTATAAAACAATACAGAAGGGATGTAGTTTCGGTACTTTTAACGAGCCGAACAAAACAAGCGCTCGATCTTTTTGTGTAATAATCCCTCAGGTCCAAAAAGATTAAAATCTAAAGGAGGGATAGCATTTCCGTTCACTTTAATGAGCTGGAGAGGCCAATGGCTCGGCAATCTTTTCATATTTTACGAGTCAGTTGAAAAGAGCTTAAAGGAGACTCGTCTTTGAGGAACGAGTGATAAATTTGGGTAGCAGTTGATTCCAGGTAAGGTTTGGAATTTTCCAATCACTGCAGTGTTACAAGGATGTCTAACAGGATCACTCTTCGCAGTTGTTCCTCAAAAGGGGTAAACAATCAAATGGAGGTGAATGATCAGCCAATACAGGGTGGAGGTGATGATGAGAATGCAACCAAGGCTTTAAAGGATGAAGTACTACATTCACGACGGTTATTTATCGGAAATTGGTTCATTTTATAATGAGCTTAAAAGCTAGGGGAAACATTTGCTCATTGCTTATGTTTATTTTTTAACGAGCATGAAGTCCGTGTTAAAACTGATCAATTAATCCAATCGCAAAATAAGGATGTCTCATATGTAAAAATGGAAATTTTCCAAAGCTTTGCCCCACATCCTTTCTTTATGCAAGTTAGGAAACGACCAATCCTACAAGTTTAAAGGGTTATAGGACCTACAAATTTAAAAAAATAAATGGTCGCTCTTCGCTTGCAGACCAAAAGGTTTGCATGCCCCCAGGTATAAAATAGAGTTTCAAGGTCACCCCTCAATCTACCGACAAAACATTTGCTTTATCGGGAAAGGCTTACCTCTTTTAGGTTACCAAAGATTGTTCTATCTGCATCGCAAACAAAACACTTCTTCAGTGATGCCTACCGAAATAGAAAAAGGTGAGCGGCGCAGACGCCTCTACCCACATAACTTTGACGAGGGAATCTTATTCCAGTCTAACCCCCTTTTCCAACCACGGACAGGAGTGTCAGACTAGTCATATATCTCTCGCAGAAACCTATTCTATACCTGAAGTTTTCCTGCCGAAGCAGACCAGGGTGCATGCCCCCTGGGTTTCAGTCATGTCCACCGAATTACTCATGCTCATCAGGTGGATGGACTGGGGTTGGATGAGACATTCCTTGTGTGAAAAGACCATTTAGGGATGGTATATGACTATTTTCTATGCTTGAACTGGGGAATGAAAGCTGGTCTACAAGCTTGACCACTCTTCCTTCGTGCGGAAAACACATTACTCTAAAGAGTGATGAGACAATGGCTCCCATGCAATAAATATAGTCTTGCCCAAGGAGTAGATTATAATCCAGGGGTCCTTGGACTACCATTACTATCATTTGAATGGTTTTCCCTCTCAATGTTATGGACACATTAGGAAGGATCCCTAATGGTCGACTGTTTCCTTTGTCAAAGCCTGTTAGATTTCTCATCTCAGGCAAAAGCGATGGCGAACGAAGCGATTTCCAAGTAGTCGAGGAAAGGATACTCACAGAAGCCCCTTCATCTATGATGGTACCGGCCATAACTATTCTATATATTTGAGCAATGATTCGGAATGGTACACTAGCCGGCAAACGGGGTCTACCTAGTAGATTCCAGTCAAAGGAAACAACTAGGTTACTTGGAGGTCGGACCGAATAGACGACCGGGTACGACTCTGACAAACTTCCTTCTTGTGGTAAAGGAATGGGTACATTGCCCCCATGTTCATCGGAGTCTATGCTTACGAAAATAATTTGGATGGTGTCATCCTTGTTCTCTTCGGTGACTGTATCATCTAAAGATGGAACCTCTGAAGGCAAGACTGGGCCAACTGCCGCCTTGACCTTTTGACTTTCATTCGGTATGGATTCAAATGGTTTTTCTTCAGTGATAGATACTTTGGCTGACCACCTAGGTGAGTCAGCCAGATTTTCAACTAGCGACGGACTCAGCAAGAGTTTCTTATATCCAGGAGGGAGCCGTAACGGTGAAACCGGACGGTCTTCCAAAACTCTTTTAGCCTCATCTAAGAAGGGACAATGGTGGATGGCATGATCGCCTTCACACAGTTTACAGGGAAATTTGAATTTTCCTTTCTGTCCAAGGGCTTCACTTTCACTAGTTGACGGTGTATTTTCAACATGATCATCAGAGGTTGACGACACCGAGTTGTGCAAATGAGGAGATTAGTCCCTTAAGATCCGAGGGATGCAAGGACAATCTCTATGAAAGTGGTCTCCTTTGCAAATGACACATGGCGATTTAGGCCCGGTCGGTGCAGTGTGTGGATTTTCGCTAGACGACGCTTGGTTACCCCTTTTCACCTTTGGCTCCTTCTTCTTCTTCTCTTTCTTCTTCTTTTCCTTCTTGTTCTCAAGTACTTGATTTTTGGCTTTACCAGCCCCATCAAGCAAAGAAGAAGGAGGAGAGGAAGAATTGGACGAAGTAGAGGGTTGGGGGGTAACTTTGGAATTGTCTAGTTGTTGACTCGATTGTTCAGGAATCGCAGTGTTCTGAACGACGGAGGTTGAGAAAAGCCATACGGGCAAGCCTATAGACAATCCTAGAAGCGACAATGTGGCCATGTGGGGTGCACCAACACCTCCCCAAGAGGAGAAGGGACTGGGATTTCCTCCAAGGGGAACTCCTTGGTTGGTGGACTCCATTTTCCTTAACCTAAGACCAACGTAGGAAAGGTGATGATTATTCCATTTAAAATAAATTTTAGACGCTTTGACACAACTTGTTTTTTCAATTTTAAAGAGTTGAGAAAAAAGAAAAAGAATACTCTAGTTGCCTTCGATTTTTAATGAGCCTGAAGTGACAAGTGCTCAGATGGAACTTCTCCGTTAAGGAGTTTGAAGAGGAACGAAAGGGACTGCTCTGGAAATCTAGGTAGAGGGATTACCAAACCAATTGCAAAACTACAGAATACTTTTTACGGTACGACAGTCAATCTTCCCGAATGCTGTGTTCAGTGCATTGCGATCAGTAGGGCTGTAGACACGGCTTCCTATGGATAAAGGATTAAGCCTATTGTGGTCTCCCATAATATACCAAACGGTACGCAGGAGCACAAGTTTGTACTGGCACTTATCATCGCAAAGTGGAGGAATCACCCAACCAATAGTGAAAACAACAGTTACCAAGATTTACGACACCCGAATACGTCTCTAGCCTAGACTTCTAGATGTTGTGCGTTAGTTTCCAGAGCGTTGTTAGATTCATTAAATTTATTTTATAGTTGATCTTGCTTAAGAAATTTGCCTTTCAGTTTCACCGCGTGATGTAGATGTACAATTCCTAAAATGCAATCTAAGATGATAAACAATCGTTTTATCTTCTTTGTGCAAAGAAAATCCTAGCTACTAAGGAAAGAGAAACAATATTCTTTCAACAAAGAGCAAAGAGCACACACTATATGCACTATCCTAAATCAAACCAATCAAATAGTATAAATGCAAATGCACATGCATGTATTTGTTTTCAGCCTTCTTAATATGTGAATGATAAAAAGAAAGCTAATGTGCAAATCTGAATTATTTTTCAAAGCGACAATTACTAACAAGTCTCTTTTCAAAATCAAAATGAAGACAATGACAACACTTTGCGATTTGGAAATGAAAACTTGCTTTCGACACTAGAAAAACTACTAATTCAGATCGAATACAATAGTAGTAGGGTAATCGACTATCAAGAACAATTAGATTCTCTTCTATGACTGAAAACGACACTTGCGACACTTTCAAATCAAGAAACAACAGTACAATTACGTTACTTCTTTGTAAAGGAGAACTGAAAATGACTCAACAAATACATAAAAACATTTACAATTCTTTGCACAACGTAGGTGGAATAACAGCAAGGAAAGGGGTTTAAAACAGAGGTGTATTGTTTATAGGTAGCAAAACTCTTGAATAGATCTGAAAAGAGTGAACACAGAAACCAAAATTTAGGAACAATGCCTGGTCTGATCAGCGCACCTGTAACACAGTGAATTTGAAATGCAACACACCTTTTGTACTCGGGAAGTGCGCTGAATTTGAGATTAACAGAACAGACAGTGCGCTGGACCAGGGACGAGACTTTGATTGGGTTCTGGGTCACAGTTTGCAGTTCAGTTCAGGGATTTTGGCCGAGCAAGTGGTAATCAGTAAATCAATCACAGGGGTAGATCTAAGGAGGTTACTAGAGCCACCACGAGGGCAATTAGAAATCTTGTAAATCAATTGTTTAATTCATAAACAAAACCCAGAGATTGACTGAAGCAGTGTTGATCTACTTTGCACTTGCATAGCAGATGCAGTTCGAAGGCTAGCTGGCTTGACTTCAGGCTCTGTCCGTAAGTTTATAAAGTAAACAAATGTAGATAAACAATTAATCTATTCATTCCCCAGTGGAGTCACCATTTTGCTACAGGGAAAAGTTTCTATGCAGAACTGCTAATCCCAGTAAGGCTGGTAGCTGCCTTAGAAACAAACAAAGTAAAACTACTTTTGTTTTCCTTTATGAAACATAGATGAGAGAAGAATTAAGGAGACCAACCTCTGTCTTGCACTTGGTTCCTTGCTCGATTCATCTCTCTTCTGATAGTCTTTTGCTACTTGCTTTATTATATACCTAGCTTCACAGAGTACCTGTAGAATCAAAGCAGCTTAACACTATACAAGAACATGGATCTATTATCATAAACAATCTAGGATTAGATGTAAATTGACCATACAAATGCATAAAACATAAATCACACAAGAGTATGGAGGAAACATTGAATAGCTTTATTGATAATCAAGAAAGAGTCAAGAGGGTTACAACCAATTGTTCTTACCCAACATCATCCTCTCAGCAGGTAAGCCCTTCTTCACCTCATGAAAAGCTTAGATCACCCAACACTATGATGTTGCCTCAAGAAACCAACAGTAATTCCTTACAAGATGCAAAATTCCAGCCTCTGGATCTTTGGGATGAAGGATCCATATATAGATGTCTACAAGGGAGATGAGTCAGCTTGTGATTTGATTAGTGTCTTCCCTCCGATAGTTCTTGATTCCACTTGGAGAGTGATGATCTCTTACTCATCCCTGGTCGAATTCAGAGAGGCAAGTGTCACAGGAGAAGTTTCTGGAAGATTCCATGCCTCTCCACCTCGCGGATTGACACTGCCATTTGTCCCTTCTTGCCCATCGCACCCCATAGAGGGGCTTTTTGAAATGCAACACGCCTACTATGTGTATTTAGGTGAGATGCAATGCACTTTGTCTATGGAGCAAGTGAAATGGTCTAGTTTTGACCAGTTCTAAGCAATTTTTCATGCAGAACTTCTGGGAGAAGCTGTAATCAGTTGACCTTGTTCTTTTAGGGGTTGGAACAACACCTTTAGGGACTTAGGAGCCCTTGGCTTATGGACATTTATGCTTGGGGTTGTAGTGCCCAAAAATGTCTATAACAGGTGTTGCATCAGTTACAACATAAATATACTAACACAACGATTTAAATTGTGGTCAGTTAATGTTTATAAGTACTGATAATCAATAACACTATTAAAATTCACATATTTATATTATTATAATAAATAAATATTTAATTTTAAAAGTGAAAAAGGAAAATCATATACAAATTAGGGATAATAATATTTCAATTTATTGAGAGATGTTATTTGAAGAAATCTCCTTCTATTGACAGGACAAAATATCCCTATGCTTTGAAACCAAGCCTATTAACAATCAAGACAAAGTACACTAATTCTTCTCTCATAATAATTAAATCATCAAAAGGTAAACTTACCCAATGACCAAAATAAGTCTTCAATCTTTTGTTTTCTTCAGATCATGATCCACTTTCAATCCATTAAATAAAATCTTCAATGACATAAATAACACAATATCAAAGCATACAATATATAAACTAATTCAATCCATTTCTAACCAAAATATCAAGGAATTTTGATATACCTATAAAAACATTGAACACATTGTAGGAGAAAAATGGTGCACTTTGTATGAATAATGGGAAGACAATATTACAACCCATTTTTCCTTGATGTCTTAAGTTCTCTTCCAAGAAATCTCTAATCCTTACTCTTGCAATGATAAGCCTTCACTCTTCAATTTGATAGCATAAGGCTAACTCAAAAGCCAAATCACACTCATTTAGTCGGTATTGTATTTATAGGAGAGGAGAGGAGGTTGGAGACCCATCTTCTAAGGGATGAGATACAAAATTAGAGGTGATTGGTTCCATGATAAGGGAAATGAGATCAATCATTCCTAGGTTAAGGTACAAATAGGTAGAAGTTCTAAGTCTAGTGGTTGAGGGAATATTCCTCAACAAGGTTTTAGACTTTAATTTGTAATTTTTACCCATGTTGGGAGGGTGTCGCACACTGTAATGGAGAATAATGTGTCCCTCTACCCAAGTGTTAATATTAACCTACAATGTCACAATTTGTTTCTAAGAAAGTTGTGACACTACTTAAAATTAGGGTTTTTAAGCAATGTGGTGCAGGATTCTTGGGATCTTCCAAACGGGTTTTTTTCTGACATTGTAGGGCATTACTGAGAAGGGTTCTTCATATAGAGAGAAATCTAGATTTGGAGTCATTTGCCTAATGGTGAAAATACAAAATGTAGCAAGAGATAATCCCATATACTTTCTTACATTATCATTTTATTTTGTTATGTTACCTTGATAACACCTTCCTATATATTAACACAATTGTTTAAATCATAGGTGGTTAACACATCATTTTTTGTTTCTTGTTTTACATATAAAGAAAACATTTCAATAGTGGCTGATTAAAATTTATAAGTATTGACAATTTAATAATATGTGACTAAACATAACATATTGAAATTATTATTATTATTATCAATAATTAATTTTAAAAGTAAACAAAATAAGTAAATGTCAAACACAAATTAGGATAATAGTATCTCAAATTATTGAGAGATAATACCACATACTCTCTCCCTTAACAGTATGATTTAAGTTCCTTATATTCAGTCGATAACAATTTCCGTGAATTTGTAATGTGTGATTAAAATTTTTATTTTAATAAAATATAAATGTATTTATGACAATTTCCTTCTTCGTGCTGCCCTATATCACTTTAAGTATACTATCCTCTATTGACAACCAATCCACCTCTTATTCTCTCCTTTCTCATGGAATCAAACAAATGTTAAAGATTGGAAAATGTGGAGCAGAAGTTCTCTTCTCATTATTATCAATAGCTAAATAGATTATATAGGAGACAACAATAATTAATGGTTGAAGTCAAACTTAACTCAAACTCAACTGGCCAAAATTGAACTAGAATTAATGATGACACATGGATTGACAACTAGTAGGTGGTTGGAATCAGTTTCTCCAACAACCCCCACAATTACAACACAAAAAATTGAACTAAGATGCTTGTTGGTATAAGTCTTAGCTAGGCTTACAATTTAAAAAAATTTGACATGAGATGGATTTCCTTTTCTTTTTCTTTTCTTCCAAATCCTATATTCTCTAAATTGTTTCAGCCTTTTCTTTTTGTTGTAGTCTTTGAAATTTAGATTCTCCATTTGTTGTTACATCTCTTTCATTGTTCTAGGTTGTCCATGCATATAATTTATTTCTTCAAAAAACTTCTTATACGTGGAATTTTGTCGCATGTAATCTTCAATTGTGTCCTCCTTATCACTAATATTTTGACCATCAAATTGTTGCAACATTATATGAGAATGCAATTTTATCTCTTCGAGAATCCAATGAATGAAAATTTCATTAATTTTTTCATCATCCATGTTTTCTTCAAAATTCATGTCTACAACTTCGATGCATATTTTATCAAAACATGGGGTTGCAAGCCATGCTTTAAGGAAATTTAATTCTTCTTCAAAATTTATTCTTTCTTCCTTGTTGCTGCTAACATCTGCACATTGAAAATCAATGTTATGTTCAAAAATATTTGCATAACTACATCGATTATGTCCTTTATATTCTACAATGGTAGATTTCTTCTCTTTCACTTCCTTCTTTTCCTCTGTCACTTCCACCTCCTTATTAACCTTGACTGATTCAAATAGGTTTTCTTCCACTTCGTTTTTCGAACCAAGTGGTATTTTGTCACCAAATAATAGTTTATCATTAAGATACATGTGTTGCATCAAATGAAAGCATTTATCGTCAACCAATTGGTCTTCATCAAAATTAACACTAGAAAATTTAATTGTTGGATTCACCATAACACTAGCTTCTGCAATGGCAACTTCACTAACATCAACAAAATTTGTTATTAGATTCACTAAATTTTCATCCACTTGTGGTTTTACATAGTGTGATTCAGAAGCATTTGTGTGCTCTTTCTCTGTTTCTTTTGAAAATTCTTCATAGTCATCATCCACTTGTGGTTGAGCATAGTCAGATTCACTAAAATATTCATTTTCAACTCGATTACTCCCCCTTGCACCAAGAATAATCTCAAGTGTATCCCAAGCCTCCTTGGTTGTATTTGTATTTGTAATGAGGGGAACCTTGTTATCATTTATGCATTCCTTTATGCATTTCAATGGGAAGGAATTATTTTTCCTTTTAGCTTCCAACTCTTCAAAATAGACCTTGAAAATATCTTGTTGTCTCTTTGACCTTATCAACCTCTTGGATTTTCCCAGTGATTGAGAACTAGCTCACTATGACTTAACAAGAAAAATGAACTGCAAACATAGCTGTTTCTTGTGATAAAACCATGTTTATGGTGGCTTCTTTGTTGCATAACATCAAAAAAATTTGACTGTCAACTACGTCTCTAACAATGATTGATGCGGCTGACAATGGCAGGATTCATATTTAATGCAATATTCATCCAAATGGGCAGTGGGACCAAACACTTTACTTTATCCTCTCGTAGAAATAATGAAATTGTTCTGAAGCTTTCTCACTAAGGAATTGTTCCAAATTTTTTTTGAGAAACCTTCTAATATTATTTAAAAAAGAAATATTTTACATCAATCTGAAAACACTTTTTAATTTTATAAACCAAGGTCCCTTTCAAATAAAGTCCCAACTCCCAACATTATAATAACCCCCTTTTTTAATTAAAAAACTCCCCCTTTGTAGAAAAAGCCTCGAATCACCCCCTTATTTTTTATATAGAAATAAAATATTAAAAATAATTGTGTTCAAAAAACCTTACTCATACATCATAAAAAAGCCTTCTCAAAACCTTTTGAAAAAGTTTCCTTTTCATGCCTTGTTCTTATTTGGGTGAGGTTAGTGAAATTTGGAGCGATCCTTTGAAATTTTGTGCTTGTGCATATGATAAGCGTGGCGCTCACAATGGAATCCAGGGTTTCCTTCACCCTTTACTTTTTTTGTGCCCCATTACCATTGCGTATGAGGACCACCATTACAAATTTTGAGGAAGACGCTGAAATTTTACCGTTGAAACCTTATCATCACACTTGTCAACACAGGGGAGTGTGATTAGTTGGAGTCTCCATCACATTTTTCAACACAATGGCCTATAATGAGTTGGTGAAATTTATAGTTTTCAAAGTTTATCTCCTTCATCATACTTTATCTCTCTACATGGATGTGATGGTCTCTCTACAATTCAAAAAAAAAATCAGCTGGATTGTAGCATGGCTTCTCTTTTGCTTTGCTTGTTACTTCACAAAATTGTAAAAAAAAAAAACCAACCTTCTCTTATAGCATAAAGCAACAATCTGTCTCTTGGATTTCACTGGCTTGGACACAAGATTCTTTAAATAATAGAGAATTGTCACGAATTCCTCACACCACTCACATTCTTTATTGCTCTCTTAAGTATTCTAATCTAGACTGAACTTTGTTACCATGTTAAGGATTGGAAAATGTGAAGCATAAGTGATATTCTCAATATTATCAACTGCTATATAGATTACATAAGAGACAACAATAATTAATGAGTAAAGTCAACTCAACTAACCAAAACTGAACTAGAATTAATTATGACACTTGGATTGACACCTAGCAAGTGGTTGGAATTGGTTTCTCCAACAATAGAGAGAGGTTGAATCCTTTCCCATGTGGTTCAAATTATCATTAACATCCTCCTCCTATTTTCCACCTATTTTCTTTGCCCTCATCTAGCCACCCCCTCTATTGCTCTTCATTTTAGAAAACGAGAGTATGAGTTGGGCTATCCCATATAAAGGGAAGGAGTGAGGGGAAATGGTGCAAACACGATAACCATTGGCAACAAGTTCCACACATAGGAAATTCTAGACCTTGCAGATGTGCACAATGTCAGTGACCTTGAAAACCTATATGTTCTCAACGAAACGTACGAGGTTGCATCCCACTTCTAGGTTGTTAACGCTCCTTTCGTCAACAATCCTGGATCCTTCTAGTTTAGTGATGAAAAGTGGATATGGAAAGGAAGTGAGACCATGATAAAACTTTTACATTGTTTAAAATGAAAGTTCATTTCCCAAGAAGTTATCTGACATTTTCTAATGAGGGGATTTCACTGTAATGATGATTTTTTCTTCTAAATCTACTCATTTTATTTTCACAAAATCCGACAATGGGAGTGTTTGAGTAGGATTTTAGATGGTTGAAATGGATTTACCACCATCAATATCCCTTGGGCATCCAAAAATTGGAATCTTTATAGTTGTGACTCGAATTTTGAAGTATTTCCATAATATTTCAATAAAAATCATAATGGGTTTTCTATTATTTTCTAAGAGGAAAGGTAGACTCCTTAGACTACCTACTTTTGTTTCAATTCCAAAATATACATGCTTAGTGAATAATATTTAAGACAATATAATGAATATAAAACGTATTTTTTAATAGACATAGATTAATTGCTACTTCTACTAGTATAGATCCATCTTAACCATGGTTCAACCCCCCCCCCCCATATCTACCCACTTTCACTAGCCTATTAGTGTATACATGTGTTGCGTTCTGCTATGACATGAATAAACCTCCTAGGTGCATTTAAGGAATTGGAATCTGTTATCACTCCTCTGGATCTTCAAGGTTAAGGAAGAGTTAAGCTGAGGTAACCACAGGCCAATATTTTGACTTGATAGCTAGCCCTACCAAGCCACAGATGACTCTCTTCAAGGGGTCACAACCAAGAGGGCTAGATGGATTAGGGCTTTAGGCTAGATATAGTAGCTCAAGGTCTGCTTGATTTGATTTGATTGGGGTAGTCACCAAATGAGTGAATTAGGTCAGAGAGTTAACTAGGATAGGGCAAAAGAGAATCAAAATTGCATACATCTTATGGGGCAAGGTAGGCAAGTTACTTTAACACTTTGTAGTATAGTGATGAAATGGTATAGACTGGTGAGATGCTAAAAAGAGCATGAAAAGCATGAATTCTTTTTAAACTGAAGAAATAAAACAAATTATGATGATTTTCCAAAAACACGGCATAGAATTTGTATTCTTCTTATCACACGTTGAAAACCAAACATATTTAGAAGTGAAATGGATCATGAAAGGTACAAAACATTCACACACATGTAACTAAAGAAGAAACAATGTTAAAATACCATGCCACAAGAATCCCACCAAAATAGCTGCAACTCATCCAATGGAGTCCAACCTATATAAATTGAAAATTTACATGATATAGACCTCAAAACAACTCATCCTAGCCTCAGAGGTTGGATCCATGAGAGGAGTAGTTACAACAAAAACTGAACTGATAGCTAGACTGTAGGGTGGTCAAAGTGACTCATCCCTAACTTAAGTGAACTGATTCATTACATCTTATGGAGGACATTTACCTAATGTAATTACCCTAGGTAATAGTAAAACATGATAATTACATCAATCATATCAATTACATCAGTAAAATATTTATTTCCCATAGGTAAAAATCAAATTTGGAGAAGAACAGTGAAAAACTAGGCTAACTCTCAAATGTGCAGCGCCATCTTCAGACCTAGTTTTGCCTCCCTTACTGGTGTCAAAATTGAGCCCAGGATATCTCATTAGAAATATTATCCTGTCTAGTTTCGAAAAATGCCTTTGGTTTTAAAAATAGGGTTCATTTGAAACTCCAAAACTCCATTCTCTCAAGACTAGTCAAATGCACAGTGCCTGGCCCAAAAATGAGGCAGAAACATGAGTTGTTGATAGTTTTCTTCCTTTTTCGCCTGGAAAATTTTCATCCCAAGGCTAGAAACATGGTTTTCCTAGATGTCTTGGTCCTTCTAAATCCACTGGTGGCTTCGATTCCTCCAAAAATTTTCCCAAAAAAGTACGGCACTGCGAGTTTGATCATGCAGTTGATTTTTGGGCAAGTGCACAACGCCAGAAGGAAGTGTGCAACACCGACTTCAAATTGATTTTTGACTACCTTCCCAAGGTCCAAATTGAGCCCATGAAATCACGTTGGAAATATACCTTTCTTGGATACACAATGGAGCTATCAAGCACTGAAAATGATCAATTATAGACCCTCAAAAAATCAATTCTCACAAGCCTAGTCAAAGCATGCAGAATGAGGGTGCAAAAATGAAGTGTGATCTTGCAAGAAACTTTTGGAGGTCTTCCTCTACTGAGATGTCTCTGATTCCATATCCAACCCTAGCTCATTGGGAGAGGAAACTAGGGTTTAGTGCTTGTGGAAAATGATGATTTAGGCACCCTTTGGAAAAGACCACTGCCTTTGGCATTCACTTAACCTTTTGAAACTTTACCCTTTCACTTGACTATTTCCTTTGAAAAATTGACCTTTTGATGGTCTTTAAGAACTTTTTTGAATTTGACTTTGCTTTAATGAAGTTGGCATATAGAGATTGAGTTGGTAGCTTAGGAACAATACTTATTACATATATTGAACATAGAATTACATGATGAAATAAGAATATCTCTTTACAAATCATCTTCACATGGTGAAGAGATGTTATTTGATCACCCTTTACTTGCTGGTCTTATGCAATGAAATGGAGTTTTATTGGAACCTTGAAAACCCTAATGACCTAACGAAACCTTAGAAACCATAAAATACCTAATGAGACCTTGAAGGACTGAATTTCAAGATGACATGACTGATCTCATGGCATGATGTCATTAATTTTATGGACAATGGATACTCAACAAGGTCGAAATGAGCTAACAAGGGATAAATTTCTATAAGGAGTAAAGGAAACCCTAATTGAACCTTTAGTGACCAAATGTTTGCATGACGACCTAGTGGAATGACAAAAGTTTCAGATTGAGACCCTAATATGATATGAAAAGAGGATTTTTTATCACTGATGGGAATATGAAAATACTGGAACTAATAGAATCGACACACCAAAAACATTACAGACTTCCCTTAGGTGCTATAGGACCACCAACGGCTAAACCACACTTCCAGGTGCCTAAAACCTGAGTTTAACTTCTTATTCAATGACCTAGACTCCCAGTAGTAGGTATAACACTACCTAAACTCAGATGTAATCCTCCAAGCACGTGGATGAACCTTCCTCCCATCGACTGCAATATTTTTCTCCTAGTTTTGTGCCTATGACCTCAAGATCTAAGCCACTTTCTCAGGGCTAGTCCGTAGACCACTACCCAAAACTTGATGAAACTTTTCAGAACAATATATGACATAAGGAAAAAGTGTTTAATATTAAACTTAAACAAAAACTTGACCTAGCAAGGCCTAAGCATGACAGAAAATTTGTGAAACATATGGTGAACATGTAATCTATAGGTCATGAATGCATATTTAAATGTAGGGTTATGATACTTATTTGAGAATCATCAATAAGGTCTAATTCCCTCTCATAATAGCTACAATAACATATTTTATCTCATGTGTTCACAAACCATCAATATATTCATTAAACATGTCAATATCCATAGAAAATATAAATCATGTAACCAACAAATAACCAATATATAAACCATGGAAGAATAACCATAAGATAATCATCATAATCAACTCATATACTCATAGTTATCCATAGAAAATACCTCATATTAACATATGAAAATTCCAACCAAGTGAGGGACTTCCAAGTTCCACTTGACCATAGATTGGGTTGAACCAAATATTTCTTTCAGCCACTCACCCTTGTGCCATATTCCAAGCATGAATGTGGATCTCACGGAATAAAACAAAAAAAACCAAACCAGAGCTTCGAGAGGCCAATCTACCTTAACCCTCAACTAATGATTCCACCTCATGGTTGAACATCACTAACACCAACTAGATTGATCTCTACCCAAGTTGTGTAGGGATCCACAACATTTGTTCCAACCCAAATCTAGGACTAGTAACTCAACCCACAATTGTGACATAACTCTAGAGCGTTTTTCCAACCAAGGCTATAGGACTAGTAACTCAACCCACTAGGGGCTCTAGAGTATTTGTCCAACCAAGACTTCTAGGTCTAATAACTCAAACCATGTTGTTCCAGGGCTTCCAAATCCTTTTTCCAACCAAGCTTTCGGGAACTAATAACTGAGCCCAATTCCATAAGGAACATGAGCACCAATTAGGAAACAAATGGGAAAACCCACAACACTATGACTCTCTGGGAAATGGCAAGGTTAGAAAAAACCACTGTCAATCTATGTAATCCTCCATGCCAATGACAACTCATAACCAAGTAACTACATGCATGTACCATGAATGCAAAAACTAGCAAGGAAACCATACGTGCAACTTGATACCTATAAATAAATCCCATTGTAATCACTGATCACATTGTTCCCTTGTGATTTCCTACTTTCCTTTTCCTTGTTTCTCCAAATTCAATGAAAAGTAGAGTGCTCAAAGAATGCTCCAATATTTCTGTAAATGTGCAAGAGTATGAGAGAGTGAGAGAATAGAGAGGGAGATGCACCATATAGCTTTTGGAACATAACACTGATCAGTAGCCCTGAACAGATCCTCAAAGTCCTTTTTGTTATTGAGGCCTCTAATTTCTTCATTGTTGTTCATTTTTCCTTCAATTTCCCTCCCATGCAAATTTGTGACCTTTCATCTCCCTTTACTCCTATTTTTCTTTAATTCCATAAATAAAATTCCAATTAATGCCTCTTTTCCTTTTAAATTCCTTTTTCCAATGAATTTGCCAATTTCCATAGCCATAAATAAACTGAAAGTTACAGCCACTAGGATGTTTTTCCCATCATTTAGCTTGGAATAAGTGTCCCATGACCTTGGTCTTATATTTTTTACATGGAACTTAACTAGGTATTGTTACAAAACCATCCCCCTTGGGGGAAAATTGTCTTCAATGCAGTATGACACCCATGACTAGGAACCCCCTGAAAGTAAAATATACTACCTATGGAGCTTTATGACATAGCTCATTGCAATATTTGCAATGAATTAGCCATTGAATATATGAAAATCATATTTTTTACGGGAGCTTTATAACACAAATCATTATGATATTTACAATAACAACCACATATACACTCATGCACATTTGCTTCAACCAACAAATAACCATATTGTCTATGGATCTTTCTAACACAACTTGTCACAATATTTACAATAATATACACATATACATATACACATTTTATCAACCAAAAACTAAAAGGATATAGTGTTGCATCAACAAAAATGGAATCAAGAGGCTTGAACCTCCACCTTCGAAAGTAGTACTAGGATTCACCTCCTTCCTAGGAAGTCCAAAATCCACTGCCGAAGTCAAACATGTATCCAATGTCCAACACTACAATCCTATGCCACTTGTACTCTCAATGAACAATTATCAACTCATTATTCTAGGACACACTACCAATGTGCTTCTAATTCCATCTAGAAATGATCATGACCAAAACGAATCCGTTCTCAGCCTTCCATTCTCTTCTACATAGTCCCTCGAGAAATACGATCACCCCCTTCCTTGCAGTCATTCACCTTAAAAGTTCTATGGGAATCGCCTTCTATGCTATGCATTCCCTCGGGCGACCCCTCACTTGGCAAGGTTTCCTTGCATCAGAATGTTAAAAAACAAAGGAATATCCCTAACTCAAAACTAGAATACCTATCATAACATGCTCATGGAAATTAATGCACACTATAGGGTACCAGTGTCCCATAATGGACCTTCTCTTGAAGTTCTTTACTAGCATATTGTTTCCTCTTCCAATTCCTTTCACTGTTGTTGCCAACATTCTTATAATGAGTTCCACCCACCCAACCAGAAATTTGGATGCTTTCTTGTACCAAACACATAATTTCCATTATATTAAGAAATATTTGAAATAAATTCAAATAATACCTCATTTGTAGCTCGTCAACATCGTACACCTACAATTTTGTTTACTTCTTGTCACAACAAGTCAAACTAGTTGTTTGATCAAATCATCATGAATAAACATATCACATCTAGTTAGCTCAAAGCTGAAACATCATAAATCAAAATTATAGATCCCATGGAACCATCATAAATTAAAATCCTAGATCACATGTAACCATCATAAATCAGATTCATATATCACATGCATAATTAACACTAATGAAATATCAATACTTATCCTTTAATCGGTTCTTTTCTTCGTCGTTTGTCCTTGTCCTTTCCATACAAACACTAGATCAATTTCCACATCTGTCAAGCACCCAATGCTTCTCTTATCTTCAACCATGTACATATACATCTAGGGTACATCAGACGCATATGCCCACACATGGTGTACCAAACAAAACATACATCTACACCCAGTGTACAACACAACACATATACCTACACCGAGTGTACAACACAACACATACACCTACACCCAGTCTAAGAAACAATGCATACACCCACCCCTGGTGTACAACACAATACATATAGGTACGCAAAGTATAACACAACGAATAAACATGTCATGATACAACAACTACAAAATACATGTAACATAGTATCACATGTATACAAAACAACATGTACAATATGTAGATAATGCCACCTATACATAGAACTTCCTGAACAACGTGTACTCAATACCACATGTACACAAAACCACATGCACAATGTGTAGACAACACTACATGTACACAATACCACATGCACGATGTGTACACAACATCGCCTGCATAACCTGTACACAACACCATATGTACAAAACACCACCCGCAAAATGTGTACACAACACCACATGCATGCAACACTGCATGTACCACATTTACATAGCACCACATGCACACAACACCACATGTACAACATGCACACAACACCATATGTACAGAATACCACATACACAACACATACATAGTACTATATATGAAACATGCACATAACATCTTATGTATAACATGCACATAGTACCACATGTATGCAACACCATAGGTACAACATGCACAACACATACACAACAATAGTATTGTGCATCCAGAGACAAGAGTGACTCTACCAAGCAACCTAGCTTATACTGTCTATCCACTATACATGCTTCTCCCATCATGTCAAAAATCACACTACTTTTATTTTAATGATGTATCCCTCAAAATTACCTACTATAACATTAATATAGGCATAATCGTATAATATAAAATATATCCACATGATATTGAACTCATATATCTGACAGGGCTACTCTCTCCACTTGATTCCTCATGAACCAGGAATATCTTCATTCCATTCACTTGCATAAGCAATCATTCCTCCACAAGAACGATCCCTGAAGATATTGTTAGATAACTACATATATACATGCATATATGCATATAAACATAAAGCTAAAACAATCATGATCCCTCAAAACCCTATCAAAGAATATCATACATAGATACATATATATAATCATTATCATAAAACAATCATTATCCCTGATGAACCTTCCAGACAACATATATATCTATATATCTATATATATATATATATATATATATATATACACACATATATATACATATATATATATATATATATATATATATATATATATATATATATATATATATATATATATATATATATATATATATATATATATATATATATATATATATATATATATATATATAGATAGAGAGAGAGAGAGAGAGAGAGAGAGAGAGAGAGAGATAGATAGATAGATATATATACATATATACACACATCATCAAAATCATGATTAAAACATAATTACCGGATATCATCAGGTCAAGATTAAGAGAAATCCCTTTATCCATGCACAACATGGAGAAAAATAGTTCCCAACACAGCCATGTCTTTTGTCACCTTAAATCCATTTACTTTACCTTTCCTGTTACCTTTCTCATCATTGTCCTGCCACCATCCATTTATCCTAATGGATCCAAACAATCTAACTGATTGTCATACAATTGCCTTCAACTTCCCCTTACTCATTCATCAGGCTCCATCCAAGTCTTACATTGCCTGTCAGGTTTCATTCATCTATCCCCGAGCTACATTAACTTTCCCTTTCACAAACCAATTCCCAAGATCCCCAAAATGTAAAAGAGAAGAATAAGAAACAAATAAGAATAAGACCATGAAAACCAATAACAATATGACACCATGAACAAAGTGGTGTGGCCATGCACCAGACACAATCAAAACTACAACTCAAGAGGAAAGAAATAACAAACCACCAAAAGCACAAAACGAGCAACAAACAACATGAATCACTCCCCATGGATTCCAAACGATTCCAAAGGAAGTCTTAGCCTGAATCTTCTTCAGCATTTCATGGAAGTCTCTTTCGCCATGCAATCACCTACATCATACTGCCATAAACACATAACTATAAGTGTATAAATAAATATAACAATATACCAATTACCTTACCTTGTTGGGCCAAGCACTATGTCTTGTAAGTGAACACATGCATTTCATCTCTCAAGGGACTCCAATTCCCTTGAAAAATCTAGCTATAACTAGACCCAGATAATATAGTTGTCAAATACATGTTAATGAATATATACCATATCTACATAATGTCAAACAAAATTATGGTTAAGAATACTTATTGTATTCATGCAAATCACTCATTCGTTTGGATTTGCGGTTTCCAAACATAGCGAAAGGAATTCTTGCACAATTCCTTTATTTTACCTTTTAACCTTTACTTTGCTCAAATCGAGTCTTACTATGTATTGTCACATCACCCATCTATTAGTTATATAAACAAATTAATTTTTACCTTGTCACATTAATACAAAACATGTTTTCCCGTAGTTGTTCACACATGCTAGTCACATGTTCTAAAGATCAATACATTATATCTATTAATTTGAGATCAATCTTTACGAAGACTAACAACCATGTCATAACATGCAATCAACCTAGTCATTCATCGTAATACTACAACTAGCACCCTCTTGCACTCAAATGCATGTCAATTGTCTTAGCACATATTATGTTAGTACAACCATATTAAACAAGATCATTCCTTCATGAAATCTTATAGACACATACTCATATCATGTAATTAATCAAACATTTAAACAACCTATAAACATACATGTCAAATAAACCAAATAAATGACATAATCAAACTCATACCTCAATGTATCTCAAGGGAGGTTATATAATCTTGTACCTTAATAGCATAACCATAACCAACTGCACAGACCAATCCATCTTAGCATGATACATATAACATTAATATATTAAATGCAATAACCATAATCATCATATTTATGAATGCAATGAATATAAAAACAAGTTACTATCACTCACGATTATCTGACACATATGCATATAACCACATTGATTAACTAGCATCTATCATGTATGTAACTAGAAAAACAATAGATAACAAGAATGTACATAACCATAATGCTTATAGCCATCATTAATCAACATACCTTCATGCCCAAAAAACAAACTTGTATGACGATCTGCTCTTTCCTTGAAGTCTAATGTTACAACCTCATTCTAATAGTTTTCTTCTTCTTCTCTATCTCATCCAACACATTAGCATCATAGCATACCAAAAACATCATGATGACACTGACTGCAACACTAACTATCCCAGTGCATGCATAATGATAGATAAAAAGTAACATGCATGCATGAAAAACACATTCCACCCATCCAGTCCAAGTGTTTGAACCTCGAAGCTCTTATGCCACCATATAACAACCCCTGCCATATCTACTCACTTTCACATGCCTACCAGGGTAAACATGAGTTGAGGGCTACTATGACATGACTCAAACTACTAGGTGCACATAAGGAAATGGAATCAACAGACTAAAAACTTCATAGACTTCCCTCGGGTGCTATAGTACCCCCAAAGTCCAAACCAACCTTCTAGTTTCCCAAACACTGATTCTAAATTCTTATTCAATGAATTGGACTGCTAGATGCACGCATAACACTGCCTAAAATTGACTGTAACCCTCTAGTTTCATGGATGAACCTTCCTCCAAGTGACTATAGTTTTTTTGTCCCAATTTTGTGCCTGCGACAGCGAGATCTAAGTCACTTTTTCAAGGTTAGTCCCCATACCACTTTCGAAAACTTGATGAAACTTTTAGAACAATATATGACACAAGGAAAAATCCTTTAATATAAAACATAGACAAGAACTTGACCTAGCAAGGCCTAACCATGATAGACATTTTGTCAAACAGATAAAAAACATGTAATCTACAGGTCATGAATGTAAATTTAAAGATAGGGGTATGGACTTATTTGAGAATCATCAAGAAGTTCTAACACCATCTCATAATGACTTCAATAACATATGTTATCTCATGTATTCCTTAACCATTCATGTATTCATCAGATATGTCAAGAGTGATAGGCAATATTAATCACGTAACCAACAAATAACCATAATATAAACCGATAGGTAAGCAACATATAAACCATGGTAGAACAACCATAAGATAATCATCATAATAAACACAAATATACCCATAAATCACCATAAAAAATACCTCATATTAACATATGAAAATTCAAAGAAAGTCAAGGACTTCCAACTACCACCCACCCATAGATTGGGGTGAATGAAATATTTCTTTCATCCAATCACTCCCACAACATATTCTAACCATGAATGTGGGATCTCATGGAATAAACCAAACAAAACTAAAAAGTGCTTCCAAAGGTAAATCCACCTCAACCCTCAATCAATGATTCAACCTCATGGTTGGACATCAGTAACACTAGCAAGAATAGTCTTTACCCATGTTGTCCAACGCTCCAAAGCATTTATTCCAACATAGCTCCAAGAATAGTAACTCAACCCATAACTGTCGCAGGGATCCAGAGCATTTGTCCAACCAAGGCGCTAGGACTAGTAACTCAATGCACTAACGGCTCTAGAGAATTCGTCAAACCAAGGCTTCCCGGACTAGCAACTCAACCCAAGTTTTTCTAGGGATTCTAGATAGTTTGTCCAACCAAGGTTCTAGGACCTAATAATACAACCCACAACCATAATGAACGTGAGTGCCAATCAAAAGATAAATGTGAAAACCAAAAACTTAATGGCTATCTAGGAAATGGAAAGGCTAGGAAAATACACTGTCTATCTAGGCAATCCTACATGCCAATAACAACTCATAACCAAGAAACCACATTCATTTACCATGCATACCAAAACTAGAAAGGATACCATACATGCAACTCGATGCCTACAAAGAAATCCATCTATGGTCATTGATCCTTCTATACTCTTGCGCTTTCCTACTTTCCTTTACCTTCTTTATCCAAATTCAATGCGTAACTCCACCTATTTGAATTGATTTGAATTAAGGGAGAATATGAATGTATAGAACAAGAGGGAGACTATTGGGTTTCATCTCCCAATGTCTCTTCGTCTTCCAAATTCCTTTTATTATTACGATTTAAAATATTAACATCAATCTACCTAATCCCAAATATTAGGTGTCAACATTCCCCCCCTTAAACTAAAGGGATGTTGGTGATTTCAAGCATCATTCTGAATCTTTCAAACTTTTCCCTTCCACCTCCTTTTGTGAAGATGTCTACAGTCTACTCATTTATGGAACAATGTCATAGTTGGATTGTTTTGGTCTCAACATGATATTGAGGTACATGGTATTTTGTATTGATGTGTTTGGTTTGATAATGGAACTTTGGGATCTTGGCCAAATTGTTTTCAAAAGTGTTGTAAATCAAAAGAGGATTTGAATGCACTTCTTTCTCCTACAAATCTTCCAAAATTTTCCTGAGCCACATAATTTCCTTCATTTCTTCATCTGCTCCCACATATTCTGCCTCAGTTGTGGAATCTACTAGAATGAATTATTCATGTGACCTCAAGGAGACAACTCCTGATCCTAGACTCATCACATAACCTGAAGTAGATACCCCAATTTATTTATCTCCATTAAAATATCAATCAGAGTATCCAATCAATCTAAAGTCACCCAACTATATATACTTGATTCCAATGTCTTGAGATCCCTTTAAGTACTTTAGAACTTTTTGCAGCAAAACAATTCCCCTCTTAAGGATTTTTCATAAACCTGGAGATGATTCCAACAAAAAATGAAATGTCTGGTCTGGTAGTAGTCAAGTAGTTGAGACTCGCTAAGATCTTTACATACTTTGTTTCATCCTAAAATTCTTCTCCTTTAGTGTATGTGAGCATTAAGTTCTGTTCCATTGGTGTATTCAAAGGATTGCACTCAACTATGCCAAACTTGTTCAATAGATCTAATGTACTTATTATGATAGATGAATGTAAACTTCAAATGTTGGGTTACTTCAATACCAAGATAGTAGTGAACATATCCCAAATCTATCATCTCAAAACATTTCCTTAGTTCCTTCTTTATGAATGCAATTTAGCTCTCATGGTTCCCTGTCATCAAAATATCATCTACATACACCACAAGATATAAAACTATTTTCCCAACTTTCTTCACAAGCAAAGTTGCAACATCAAGATCATAATGTTTGAAATTGAGTTTTCGAAGATGCTGAATGAAGTTCTCCTACCAAGCTCGCGGTGCTTGCTTGAGTCCATACAAGGGTTTTATAAGTTTCCATACTTTATGTTAATGACCCTTCACAACAAATCCTTCTAGTTGGGACATAAAAAAATTCTCTTTCATATATCCATTCAAGAAATATATTTTTACATCCAGTTTATGGACTTTCCAACTATTCTAAGATGCCAAGGGAAAGAGTGTACAGATAGTAGCCCATTTTTCTATGGGGGGAAAATACTCCTCACGGTTGACCCCTTCCTTCTGTAAAAAGAACTTTTGTCACAATCCTATATTTGTGCCTTTCAAGTGAACCATCTACTTTATACTTGTTCTTGAAGACCTTGAAGCCTAATTATCTGGTTCCCAATGGAGGAGAAACTAACTTCTGGATACCATTCTTTATCAAAGCATCATATCAATTTTTCATCACTTCTTTCCATTCAACATGAGAAGTGGATTCTTTGAAGGAAGTTGGTTCAAAATCTGTACACAAATTCAATTCACGATCATAAGGAACATCCATATAAATAGGTGAATCAAAATAGTCTACATCACCTCCATATTTTCTAGTTGAGCTTCTTGTTCTCGTCTCTCTAACCTCATCAGGACGAACACTTTCAAGTGTATTTTTTACTCATTTTGGAGGACCTTTCTAATATGTCCAAGGATGCTCTATTGATTGAGATGGGGCTAAATCAATATGTAGTCCCCCAATTTTGTCAATCACATCAATCAAAGTGTCATCAATGGCTAGGGCTTCATGTGGGGGAGAGATTTATTAAGAAGAAGGTTCCACAGAGTATAGGAATCCCCCATTTAATATGTGGAATGTAATTATCAAATTCTTAAAAATATTTTTCATGCCTGAATATATCCAAGTGATCAAGTTGTCGCTCAAGAACATTGTCAGTCTTGGAATATTCAAGAAATATCACATCTCTAGATAGTATAAATGTTTTATTCAGTTCATTACAGAGATGGTATGGTTTGGAGGTATTTGAGTACCCCAAGAAGATACATTTGTGACTCCTTGCACTGAGTTTGTTTCTTTTTTCCTTGGGTATCAAGGCATAATAGGTGAAACAAAAAAGCCTGAGATGCCTCACCGAAAAGAATGTGGCCATGCCACATTTCATAAGGTGCCTTGTTTTTTATAGCATTAGATGGACACTTGTTCTTTATATACACAACATGTAGAAGTGTATCGGACTAAAGAATCAATTTAACATTCTTGAAAAACATCATGGAATGTACCATATTTAAGATTGTCTCATTCATTCTTTCAACTACTCTATTCTATTGGGGATTATAAGTCAAAGTTGTTTAATGTCTCATCCAATATTGGCGAATATAGTTTTCAAATTCACTTGATATATATTATTTTTCATTATCAGTATGAATAGATCCAATCTGAGATTGTGCATAATTTTCAATCCATGCATGAAAGTTCTGGAATCTTTCAAAAGGTTCATACATGTTCTTCAATAAATAAACCCAACACATTCTGGTGCAGTCATCAATAAATGTCATCATATATTTATTACGATTTATAGAAGTAACAAACATTACGCCACATGAATCAAAATGAACGAGTTCACGTTTTCTATGTGATCTGGAATGAGAATCATGAAAAGATTATTTTTTGTGCTTTCCTAAGATATAAGCATAAGATTTCTTAAGTTTCCTAGGAATAGTATGAAAATCGGTAACACCATTTTTCATCAACAAATTGAGGTTGTCATAGTTCAAGTGTCCAATATAGCATGCCATAAAAGGATTTATGGAAATTTACCTTCATCAAAGTGAGAACTGCATGAAACATTTTGTTTACATGTAGAGGTTCCTTGCAACTTCAAAAGTATTTCTTCTGTTATCCTATTCATGACAACTGAGTGATATGATGCTTTTTTGACCTCAACCATGCTATCAAATATGTGAATGGAGTGTCCTTGTTGGCACATGTGGACCAAATACAACAAGTTTCTCCTCAACTTCGGGAGATTTATAACATCATCTAGAATAAAGTTTGGAAGACCATCTAGTTTGAGCCTATTGTTGCTAAGCCCTAATGGCTTGAGTTTTGAATTATATGCAAAGTATACCGCTCCATCAAAATTATTAGTGAATTATTCAAAGAAATCTCTCTTAAAAGTCATTTGGTAATTTTTTCCTTATTCAAGCAAGAAATCATCTTTCTATGAAGCAAGCAAAGGAATGAATAAGTCTTCAGTTACTCCAATGTTGCAATGTGCCACACATAATGGATGGGCCTCTAAATTAGACATAAATTAAGGCCGATGCCTCTAAATTAAACATAAATTGAGGCCTATGACCATCCTTCAGCACATTAAACCTCTCTTTTTGCATTACATAGTGTATTTTTAACTTTAATATATTCATTATAGATGTTTATGACTAATTGCATATTTGTGCCTAATATTATTTATTTGTGTGGAATGTTATGAGAATATTGGGCAGATTATGAAGATTTGGAGGAGGAGATAATCTAGGGACTTGCTCGCTACTACAGGGGAATCACTGTTAAATAATAAATCAAAAATATATTATGTAATTATGGCACAGATTGTGGAACTCCAATGGTTGAGAAAATCTGGGAATGTGTTACCTATCATTTAATGCAGATTCCTAGTTTTGGGAACCAAATCCACTAAGGAAGGGATTCTGGTGGGGAAAGCTTCCTCCTTCCATGGGGAATGATTCCTATTCTTTTCGTATAAGTACCAAGTTGAATTTTCCTCTAGGATAGATTTTTATTAGTGTTCTTGTGGAGAGAACTCATATTTTTGTGGCTCCATTGTATTTTCTTGCAGGGATGTAATTGCGTTGATCAAAATAATGAAGATTGGTGTCATGTTCAGCTTCTCAAAACTTGTTCTCCTCCATAGGTCTCTGATTTTCCTTCGGCTTGGCAATCCAACGAGCCTCAAAGCCCTTTTATATCATTTTTTTTTCCTTCTTTTGACTTCTTATTCACAAGCATCTCTTGTTTTTATTTGTTTGTATTTTTGCATTTAGTGTTAATGATTTCTTGTTGTAGGATTGGGTTAAATGTTTGATGTAAGTTCTTTTACAGGATCACAAGCATCATTTCATCCTTATAAAATATTTGGAAGGTCATAGTAATCATTGAGCTACTTGGATTAGCTTTCTTATTCCCAAATCTAGAATTCTGGAATTCCTTTGTGGCAAAGAACAATAAATTTATGCTATTTTTTAGAGCATGCTAACGAGATTCAATAGAGTTGATTCCAATTTAATTAGATCAAAAAAATATTCTAGTTCATAAAAAAAATCATCCCATTGCATTTTCACTTGATTAGGTTAGGCATTTTATAGATTTACTAGCTCACTAGTTCTCAAATTTCTAGATTTTCAACTAGTAATTTTCTGCTATTTTTTAGCATGGGTTAATTTTTGACTGATTCTATCCAATAAAAAAATTGTCACATCCAATTTGTATTTGATTTTCTTGGTCATTCAATGAATTATAATTTCATATAGTAAATTTGTAAAATCTTGTAGTAAATTAGGGGATCCTGTAGGAGAACTAGTACATCTTGTAGGAAATGCTGAAGTAGGCTGTTTTGCACCCAAATTGAGAAAAATCATCATTGAAGTTGGGATTATGCCCCTACTTGACCTCCAAGCCATCAAAATCATTGTACCGCTCTTCCTCCATACCTTTCTCCCCTGCCAAAGAACAAGAAAAGATTAACATTTTCATTTATAAAGCAAAAAGATTTAAAAAATGAGTTCTTTTATATTCACACATGCACACAGCAGTTAGTACTCTCTAGATCAGATTTCATGCTTACATTAGTTAAAACATCACATGTGACAAATAGGGTTAAAATAGTTTTCTTTTGCAAGAAAAGTGTGTTAATAAGTAGATAGAGGATTTCATGTTACTTTACAAGCATTTTTAAATTCAGTGCTTGATTCCTGCAAATAGGTAGCATTTATTTTCTCTTATGAAAACAAAGGAAGGACACATTGTATGCTTCACACATAGTGCTGATACCTCTTAATTTTTTATGGACCCCAGGTTGATAAGTAAAGTCAATAGCCATGGGAGTTGCAATATTCTTGCTGCAATACCGAGGCTCATCACTTTTTGGCGTCGTTGTAGGGGAGGTGTCAAAGTATACATTGTTTTCTTCCCTAATTGATTCATTTCTTTTTACTTTTTGAAAAAAAAATAAAAATTTCATTAGGCATATTTGATTTCAAAAGTAGAAAAGTGCATTTCATTAGTGTTTTGATTCAGTCATAAAAACAAAAAAAAATCTCGAACACTAACCCACCCCCCCATTTGATCACATGGTGCAGTAAGAGTCACATCACCATTCACTTTTGCAGGTATAAGAAGAATATGGCAAATAATGTAGAATAAATGGATGGACATGATGAAAATGAGGAAGATCCTCTCAGATCTCCCGTTCAAGATACTGATGGTAGTGTGCACATGAAGAACATCCCTCCATCTTTTCTTCGAACATTTCATGATCCAAGGTCAGAGGATCCATAAACCTTTCTCTTTGAATTTGAAATTGTTTGTAGATATTATGGTTACTTATTAAAAACTCAAAACCTAAGATTTTTTTTGGCAACATTGAAGGATAGAGCTCTTAAATGGTTCATGAGTTTAGGGACTAATTCAATAAGATCATGGAATGATATGCAAAATATATTTCTAGAAAAATATAAAGGTCACGATCTTAAAGAATAAATATTTAGAATGAATCAAAGAGAAGATAAGAGTCTAGAGGATCTAATAGAAAGGTTCATGTATAATGTTAAGAGGGCAAAACTACATCATTTAGGATCCGACACACTAAAAACCCTCTTACTTAGAACAATTAGGGATGAGTGCATTGATCTTCTTGATTTCATGAGTAAAGGTGATGTATACCAATTATCATTTGAAGAAATTTCTGACACATGAAAACACATATCAAGAGGAAGGGAAAGAGTAGGTAAATCAGCATCAAGATTGGTAAGTCAAGCTAAACTTGAAGTTTTGTTTGATGATTTTAAAAAAGAAATTCATAGAAATCTAACCAAACAAGAAGAAATGCTAAGAATGCAATATAAAGAAAAATAATATGTTGATATTTGTGTTGTCCATGCAGAATCACATGATGTTAAACATTGTCCATCATTACCAAGGTTGAAGGAAGTTTACCAAGATGACAATGGAGCAAGTCAATTTCCAATGCAGTTATGTTATGTAGCTCGAAGAGGACCATGGAAGCCTAGTCAACCTAGTATGATGCAAGAGCCTAATTCACAATTTCATGGTTATGCATATCCACCTCAAAATAATTGGAACACACCCTTTTCTTTGCAACATTGGCCATCTTAACCCTAAAACCAATTTTGGCAACAAGGTTGGCAAGGAAACTATGGGAGCCATCCACAATATCCTCAATATTTTCCTCAATATCATCCATACCCAACTCCATGTTATCCTTACCATTCACCTCCAACACAACCACAATCCCAACCACATCCATCTCAAATATACACTCCCACTCAACTACCTGTACCACCATTTCCAAACCCACACATTGAAGTAGCTCAACCCACTTACAATGCTAAGGTACAACAATTCCAAACATCTTCTTTTGAGCTCAATGGTATTCACCATAGCTAAGGAAGAGTAATGAAAAAAAGAGATTGTCTTGATATTATTGAAGGACCACATCCAGAAGAAGAAGATTCGAATGATAATACCAAAGAATCATGGGTTTCACTTGGTGATGAGAAAACATCAAAATCAAAGATTGAGAAATCCCTTCATGGTTACCATCAAATCCTCCATGTATTCAGGAGAACAATCAACAAAAAGAGGAATATTTTAAGGTCATGGTAGAAGAAGACATGAAGAATGATCCAGATAAGAAATCAAACCAAGGGCATGAAAGTTATATTGAGGTCTGGTTCCAGAGAGTCACTAAGTTGCAACAACACTCTCTTCTTCAATTATTTTTGATATCATCAAAGTCAAGGCATTTGATCACTAAAATTTAGGACATGTCAAAGCATATATTCCAAGCATTCACATCAGTTTTTCTATTCTTTATGTGCACATGGCTCCATTGGAAGTATTCTTATACTTGAAAGTGATTTTGTTTTCCAAGTAGAGTAGGGTAGAAAAAAAATTGAAAAAAAAAGAGAAAACAAAAAATCTCAGGTGAAAACCTCCTTTGAGGTGCTTGAGATTGGCTCATTGATTGAAAACCTCCATGAGGTGATCAATGGGTTGGAAAAAAGAAAAAAAAGTGAAAAAAGGTAAAGATCCTTGGTGAAAACCTCCTTTGATGCAGCTAGGTAGACCTACTAGTTGAAAACCTCCTTGAGGCAGCTTGTAGGCCTAGAAGGAAAAAAATAAAAAAATTAAAGATCCTTACTCCATGTATTTCTTTGAGGAATGTAGGTGCTCTCCAATGCCTACAAAGAACAAAAACAAGTTCCCACCAAAGAAAGAAAAAATAGTTCTAACCTTCTGAAGAGAAGTCAAATTTTGACTTTCTCCTCCTTTGCTCAAATGCTCCAACAAGGCCAATGCCATGTATATCCATCACCCTCATCTATTTCCACCATCCACCCATCATTCTCAAGATTTTCCCATTCAATTTGATTTTTGTTCTGAAAAACTACAGGAAGGCTCTATTTTACTACAGGAAACAAAAATACATAGAGAAGAAATTTATTTCCTCCATAACTTGAAAACCATGCATCCATTTAAAACGTTGCTTCAGGGGGAGATGTATATGGAGGATGGTAACATTCCCAAGCAATTTTAGAAAATTCCAGTACATGGTTTTCAAGAAATTGGCCTCCATCACCTTCAACAATTTTTAGTGTTTCTCGAGATCTGTGCATCCATTGACCAATTTTTTTTTATGGGGAGGTGAATAATGATGATGACAACATGCTTACAATTTCCAGGTCAATATATTCTACCATTTGGGAGATATGGACAAAACAAGTCTTCTACAAGAGTTTGTCCTAAATTACTACAAGAGTTTTCTATAGTACTATAGAAAGTTCTGAAAATCTACAAGAAATGCAGTCCAATGGAAAAATTATGATGCAGGCCTATTTTGAGATAGGAAAAAAGGACATTGACTTCAGCACATCTTAGCCAACACCCATCATGATCATGTCACTCTATGGCCACACCTTCCACTCATTCCAATACCTACTTACCCTCCAATAGAGAATGGACACAAACCTTCAAAAAAAAGGGTAGCTACAATAGCCTATTTGCAAGTAATAGCAAGTGCCAAGCCTAACCTTCAGCACCATGATTGAAAGAGGAGAAGCATAACTACATGCACAATGAAACTCCTCCAAAGCTCAACAGCAATAGCGGAAGCCATCACCCGCACATCAACAAAGACAACCCATCAGCAAAATGAGATCAACTAAAAGGAAAAAGGTAGTCCAGAAGATGTTCCTAAGTCATGAGAAGCACAACAACATCAACTCAGTAGTAGCATGCATGTCTCTCCAACAACCATCAGGTAGGTATAGGTATGCAATATTCTTGACCTCTTCTCTTGAGTGTCTTATAGTTAGAAATGTGTTGTCAATGCGTGAGAGATGATGTTTTATAAGCTAAGTATGGGTTAGCAGTCTCAACTACCTTCAACTAGTTAATTGTAGCTCACTCCTTCACTCATGCAATGTTGAAAAGTTAACTTATGAAGGGTGATGATTTAAAGGAATGAGGACAGCAGTTAAAAGAAGAAATTTTTGCAAAGGCCAAGTCAACACAACACTCCAATCCATCCATCCACTTCATATTCATTATCTATCAATCAATCATCCATCCCATTTCATAATTTCAAGAACAAGCCCTATCTCACCTTGAAAATTTATTGAAAAATCAAATAGAGCATCCTCTCCATTTTCACAAACCTACATCATTTCTCATCACTCCCATATAGCTAGAAGACTCTGAAGGAAGAAGGAATGACTACTAGAAGAAGGAAGAACGCTGCTACGAGAAGGAAGAAAGAAAAATTGTACTAAAAATGAAAATGACAGTGCCTAAGAGAGACCTAATCAAACAGAGAACTCCAAGGCGATTAGGCAACCATCTAGGCCACAAGAGAGAAGAAGAAGGCAACAAAATGAAACAATGCATCCACCATCAAAACAGAACTAAAATTGCAATGATGAAAAGGGACTTTCCAAGAGGTCTCTAATCTCTTTCTAGATTTTGTCCAAGGCCTAAAATATGTTATACAAATTAGAGAAATGCATGGGAGTTAAGTCGAGGGCCTGTCCTAGGCTCAAACTATCATTTATGCTCAAAAAGGGTTTCCTGTAGTTTTGATAGGAATTACTACAGGATATCCTAGTTCTCATATATAGGCATTTTGAAGGTTTTAGAGGTGTCCAAATGGTGGAACAAGGTAGCAGAAGGTTGATAAAGATGTGGAAGACCTTGCCAAACTAAAAAATATTCAAGAACCCATCTTGAATAAGGGGATGGAAGCAAGCTAATGGTCTCAATTAATAGTGATTTTTCTTTGCACGAATTTGGTTTTAGTCTTTTCCTTACAGAACTTATAGCCAATATTCTTAATGTACAAGAGAGAGTCCACCAGGGCCATGAATGAGGCACAACGAGGTCACTAAGTTTCTCAGAAGATGAACAACACTTTTAGCTGGGGGGTATGATGAGCCTCTAAATTAGACATAAATTAAGGCCCATGCCTCTAAATTAAACATAAATTAAGGCATATAATCATCCTTAGGCACATTAAACCTCTATTTTTGCATTAAATAATGTATTTGTAACTTTAATATATTTGTTAGGAAGGTTTATGAATAATTTCATATTTGTGCCTGATATTATTTATTTTTTTGGAATATTATGAGAATATTGGGCAGATTATGAAGATTTGGAGGAGGAGTAATTTAGGAACTTACTCCCTACTACAGGAGGATCACTATTAAATAATAAATCAACAAGATATTATGGAATTATGGCATAGATTCTGGAACTCCAATGATTGAGAAAATCTAGGAATGTGTTCCCTGCCATTTAATGCAGATTCCTCGTATTGGAAACTAGATCCACTAATAAAGGGATTTTGGTGGGAAAATATTCTTCCTTTCATGTATAATTATTCCTAATCATTTTTTTTAAGTACGAAGTCAAATTTTCCTCTAGGATAGATTTTCATTAGTATTTAGTGGAGATAACTCGTATTTGTGCAACTCCATTGTATTTTCTTGTAGGGATGTAATTGTATTGATCAAAATAATGAATATTGGTGTCATGTTCAACATCTAAATCTTGTTCTTCTCAATAGGTCTCTCATTTTCCTTGGGATTGGCCATCCCAGAAACCTCAGAGGCATTTTGTATCATTTTCTTTCCTTCTTTTCACTTCTTATTCACATGCATCTCTTGTTTTTATTTCTTTTTATTTTTTCATTTAGTATTAATGATTTCTTGTTCTAGGATTGGGTTAAATGGTTGATGTAAATTATTTTGCGGGATCAAAAGAATCACTTAATCCTTGGAAAATCTTTGGAAGGTCATAGTAATGATTGAGATACTTGGATTAGCTTTCTTATTCCCAAATCTAGATTTCTGGAACTCCTTTGTGGCAAATAACATTAAATTTATACTATTTTTAGAGCATGCTAACGAGCTTCAATCACATTTGTTCCACATGAATTAGATCACAAAAAAATTCTAGTTCATAACAAAATTACCCCATTTCATTTTCACTTGATTAGGTTATGCATTTTATATATTTACTAGCTCACTAGTTCTTGAATTTCTAGATTTTCGACTAATAATTTTCTGCTATTTTTTAGCATGGGTTTATAGAGGTATTTTTGAGTGATTCCACTTGGAATGGGGACCTAAGACATAATAGTCAATAAAAACATTTTTCCAATCCAATTTGGATTTTATTTGTTTGGTCATTCGATGAATTATAATTTCATATAGTAAATCTGTAACATCCTGTAGTAAATCAGGGGATCCTGTAGGAAATCCTGAAGCGGCATGTTTTGAGCACGAATTGAAAAAAATCATCATTGAAGCTAGAATTAGAACCATACTTGACCTACAAGCCATCAAAATCATTGTACCTCTCTTCCTCCATACCTTTCTCACCTACCAAAGAACAAGGAAAGATTAACATTTGCATTTATAAAGAAAAAAGATTAAAAAAATAAGTTATTTTTTATTTAAACATGCACACAATAGTTAGTACTCTCTAGATCCGATTTCATGCCTAAATTAGTTAAGAAATAACATATGAAAAATAGGGTTAAAATAGGGTTATTTTGTAAGAAAAGTGTGTTAATAAGTAGATACAGGATCTCATGTTACTTTACAAGCATTTTTTAATTCAGTGTTTCATTCCTGTAAATAGGCAGCATTTCTTTTCTCATGAGAGAAAAGGAAGGACACGTTGTATGTTGCACATATAGTGCCGATACCTCTTAATTTTTTGTGAACCCTGGATTGATAATTAAAGTTGGTAGCCTTGGGAGTTGCAACATTCTGTCTACAATATTGAGGCTCATCAATAATGAGAATACTCAAGTGATTTACTCTTCTCTTTGTCGGGAATTTTACCTTTTCTTTCATTTCTTTACCACTCAATTTTGTCCCAAGGAAGCTTACATGTGGAAACATCATGTCCATCTCTATTTCATCATATCAATGAATATCAAACATTTCTCATTGGAAATGTTTTCCCCCCTTGCCTCTAAAATTATTCCTTCCTCTTCCTCTTCGACCACCTCTTCCTCAAGAATAATATTGTGCATGATTCTTCTATTTTTGTGCAAGGCACACAACTTCTTTAGAAGACTAAGGAGTTGTATTTTTACCAAAATCCTTCTCTCTTTCAACAAATTTCTTGTAAGGGGAGTCAAAGGTAATCTCATTAAGGTTTCCACTTCCTTGCAATGACTCAAGATAATGTGAATATGTGCGATATAGTGCCTTGACATAAGCTATGAGAGGAATATGTATTTCAACACTAGTGGATTTTATGTCATGCATAATGGATCTTACTTATGATGCAAGGCAAGTGGGTCATAATTTTTGAGCTCAAGATTGAAAAACTTGATTAGAAATTGAAAAACTTCAAGGTCGGAGCGTGATTGATACAATTCTTTAAACTTCTTTAAGGCTTCAAATGATTTTTAAAATGGAGAAATATGTCGAATCACTTCTTCATTTACCAAAACTGTAATCAAGGCATGATCCTTGTAGTTCTTGTTTTCCAAAATGGGAGGCTCCTTATATGAAGTAGGATTTTCCGGTGCATTGTCTCCTACTCTTTCAGAGAATCCTTTCCGCAACTCATTGAAAATGAGGGTGTGTTTTATCTTTTGAGACCACTCATGATGGTTATTTTTTCCAAAGAGAAGTACTCCCACAATGAAGATTAAATAATGCATCATAAAATCTTATTTGGGCCCAAAATATGCAACAAAATATTGATGTTTGCAATATTTTCAAACAACCGATGTCATCTATTTCAATAATTTAAATAACACCATATATGATCATCTTAGACTTTAACTTTATATGTTATATGGTCCTCTAATGAGAATCTTAATTCAATACCATATATCTCTTACATATATTATATACCATATGCTCCTATTGTATTATAATTCCAACTCATATAAAGGTTTTTTTTTATCTCATTATTCCACCTTGTCATACTATACAACTCATATCCTTTAAAAAGATAAAAAACCGGAGTTCAACCAACCATTCACGAAACTCAATGCATACACATTAATGCATTGGATACCATGACAGGGGTTTAATTAACCATTCACGAAAGTCAGGAAATAATTCAACACAAACAGACTACCATGACAAGAGTTCTCCTCATGGTCTTCAACTCACTACTTTAACATATAAATTATGATGTTAAAAAAATACTCCAATAGAGCCTTCAAAAGTAACTCCAAATAAAATATTATAAGCTTGCCTCACAAAAATTTATGCTTGGTATTTAAACTACACCATTTAATATTATTTTACCAGAACCAATGCACAATTCAGGTATAGAAAATCAACGCACTACCACTGAAATGAATTGCTTGAAGGAGACATCATATAGAGACCAAAATGAACTGCTAATACAGTCATTTCATGCTGCACTCAATATAAGGTATAAAAACCACCATATAACGAGGCAAGAACAACCCTTTCAAGCATTATTCCTTTCTGCAACAATCAAACTCTTCAAGTTCCATTCATCGCATGACCTTCAAAACATAATGCGCATAGAGACAAAGGCATTCCCACATTGCTTAAATGCGTAGCTCCAATGCATTGAAAATATTACACTTGAATTAACACAGAGGTACAATGCAAGACATTCCCTTTTTGGCCTATGGACCTTGATGGATTAAGATGCACAAATATTTGAGATTCAAGAATAATCTAAATTGAAGGATTGAAATGCACAAATATTTGAGATTCAAGAATAATCTAAATCAAAATTTGAGTGGGAAAGAACTATATGAATTCACTGGACAAAATACATAGAAGGCCCAACTCTAAGTGAGAGAAGGAAAATAGCAGGAGTTATGTAGAATTTCCCACTGTAGATCACCTGATAATGCAATGTGCTAAAGAAAAATACTAGATCTACTTCTACAATAAGACTTTGTGGAAGCTTAATCAATTTGAGCTAGATCAATCAGAACACATATAACAGGGAAGAAGAAATCATACACATGAAACATAGAAGAATACTCTGGGGAAAGCCTCAGGTAAAAAATCCACTATATATATTATCATACAAGTGGAAATATCTCAGGATTACACAAAGCTTTAGCTCACAAGCTATCTAGATCTTAGTACAATCCCTCATTACTACACATAGACAAAATAGACAACACATATGCCTTCCTTCAGTCCTCCAAGCCTCCTATTTCCTTACACAATTTCTCTTGGGTCCTCTAGTTGCAACCCGTGTGATTCTCACATCACACACAACACTGACCTCTGAAATAACTATGCAATCCTAAAGGAGATAATTCCTTCTGCACGGATGAGTTTCTTATATAGGAAAAATCCTCCAACTGATAGTACATTGTCCCTTCCTCTGATCTCAACTGGGTCTCTGATTTAACTAACACGCATGAGTTATTTATTAGAGAATATTTAGTTGTCTGAGGTATACTAGTTACATGCATGCATGCATTAACTATCTAAACTCACAATCAGTTCTACAAACTATTGGAACTAATCTAACTGGACTTAACTCAGTTAACTGAGCTAACTAATTACAATTCAAAGTACAACTCATCCTCATCTCCTTAATTAAGGGATAACTGTTGCATGTCTTCACATAGACTTCATGTTTCATTTTCTCCAATTAATTAACTCAATATGAATTAATTAATTATTTTTCAAACAGCTACTAAGATCAAATTCGAATTTTGATTCTCAATTTTAGTTCAGGGACTAACTAAAATTGGAATGTATCCTGAAATGCTATTTATAGCAATGCTATTTTTAGTACTTCTATTTTATCATTCCTTGTTCCTATATCCAACACTGGTACCTGAAATTCTATTTATGGAAATGCTATTTATAGAATTTCTATTTTTATCATTTCTTGTTGTTATTTTCAACACTCCCTCTCAATAAGAAAGGCATTCAACTCGAATCCGGTCCTGAACCTTTGGAATGTTCTGCATGCAACACTTCTCCCTAGTTTTGTTGCTCCAACAACTCTAGAAACAAAAAAATATCCAACCTGAATGAGAATGATGCCTTTGTCATCAAATTCTCTGACTGCTATTGCCTTTATCGGCTAAAAAACTATGCACCTCTCTGCTCTTCAGTATCTGTCTGCTCTAGCCTCCGTCACTTTGATCTCTAACTGCATCAATCACACTGATTCCTTCAGCTCCATCTGTGGTGCTGCTGGTCCTGTCTCCTGGCACTGCATCCGCACTGCACCTCCTCTCATCATGTTGCATCATGCTGCCCACTACTGCACTGCAACTCAGTGACTGAGAAGTAAGTAACTAATCTCCCAACTGACCTCCCTGTTGGGCAAGAAACATCCTCTGATGCTGAAGCTTCCTCTGCCGCTCCATCTACATCTATCTCTACCCACTTATCTACTCTGCTACTCCTCATTGGGGCTCCCGTAGCAAGGTCTAATCAAAGAGGCTATGTACCTCAAGGATCTTTCCCCTATTTCACCCTTCTCGAGACTATCACTTCACATTTCCCCACCTCAAACCTAGAGGTATGTATGCATGTGATCCCTCTGCCCACCTAGCTTGAAATTCCCCCCTACTAGAGGTCTCTTCATGAGTGGATGCCTCCACTCGGTCTCCTCTCTGCTTCTCCAGTTGTGGCTACTCCACAACCTCCTGAAGCTACTTCACCAATTGTGGCTCCTCCACAATTGTCTGAGACTTCTTCTGTCGCTACATGTTGAGAGGTAATGTACTCTCCCTCTCAACCACCAAGTCTCCAACATTTTCCTTGCTCCTCAAGGATTTGCATGCATCTTTAACCTCAAGAGCATACAGGTTCTTGGCTAGCACACCAATCTGTTTCATCCTTCCCACCATCATGAAATTTTCTGGAAAAAGAGCTGATTTTAAACCAACGATATCTCCCTCATCTGAACTCTGTTTTAGCCAATTTTGTTTTGAATTTGGATCTTTTTCTGCAAGGAATCTAGATCTGCTATTTGTTTTTGACTTTTTTTCACAAAATTTTTTCAAATATGCTCTAAAATCTTGTGGCCCAATTTTTTTTTTTACTTCGAATTCTCTTCTTCATATACAGTTCACTGCGCCGATCACCTTTGCTCTAATACCATGCAGAAATCTCTCTATAGATCAGATAGCTCTGATACCATGTAGAATTTCCCATTATAGATCACCTGATAATGCAATGTACTAAAGAAAAATACTAGATCTACTTCTACAATCTAACTTTGCGGAAGCATAATCAATTTGAGCTAGATCAATGAGAACACATATAGCAAAGAAGAAGAAATCATACACATGAAACATAGAAGAATACTCTGGGGAAAGCCTCAGCTAAAAACCCTGCTATCTGTATTATCATACAAGTGGAAATATCTCAAGATTGCACAAAGCTTTAGCTCACAAGCTATCCAACTCTCATTATAATCCCTCACTGTTTCTCATAGACAGAATAGACAACACATATGCCTTCCTTCAGTCCTCCAAGCCTCCTATTTCCTTGCACAATTTCTCTTGGGTCCTCTAGCTCCAACCTGTGTGATTCTCACCTCACACACAACACTAACCTCTGAAATAACTGTGCAATCCTAAAGGAGATAATTTCTTTTCATGGATGAGTTTCCTATATAGGAAAAATCCTCCAACTGATAGTACATTGTCCCTTCCTTTGATCTCAACTGGGTCTCTAACTAAACTGACATGAATGAGTTATATATGAGAGAATATTCAGTTATTTGAAGTACACTAGTTACATTCATGCATGCATTAACTAACTGAGCTCACAATCAGTTCCACAAACTGTTGGAACTAATCTAACTAGACTTAACTCAGTTAACTAAGATAACTAACTACAACTCAAAGTACAACTCATCCTAATCTCCTTAATTAAGGGATAACTTCCTCAATCAAAGCGATAATTGTTGCATGTCGTCACATAGACTTCATGTTTGAATTTCTCCAACTAATTAACTCAAGATGAATTAATTAATTATTTTCAAATAGCTGCTAAGATCAAATTCAAATTTTAATTCTCAGTTTTAGTTTAGGGACTAACTAAAATTGGAATGTATCCCAAATGATATTTATAGAAATGGTATTTTTATCATTTCTATTTTATCCTTCCTTGTGGCTATATCCAACACTGGTACCTAAAATTTTATTTATAGCAATGCTATTTATAGAATTTCTATTTTTAACATTTCTTGTTGCTATTTTCAGAAAGTTACAAAGGAGAAAAGAGCTAAATTTAGGAGTTGGCTCTGATAACATGTCAAGCTAGGATTACCTCCACGAATTTGAATCGATTTGTGTTAAGGGAGGATATAAATATATGCAAGGAGAGGGATACTATTGGGATTCATCTCCCAATGTCTCTTCGTCTTCCAAATTCCTTTTACTATTTACAATATTTACTTTAGTTTACGTAATCCCAAAGATTGGGTCTCAACACAAGCATTCTCCAACAATTCTCCAGTATTTCTCTAAGTGTGCAAGAGTATGAGAGAATGAGAGAATAAATAGAGAGTGATAGAATAGAACTCTCAAAAGCTAACAGTGACGAAAAGCCATGAACTGATCCTCGTAAGCCTTATTATCACTGAGGCTTCTAATTTATTTATTTTCCTTCATTTCCCCTTCAAGTTACCTCTCATGAAAATTTGTGACCCTTCATCTCCATTTTCTCCTATTTTCCTTTATTTCCATAAGTAAAATGTCAATTTCCTTAGCCATAAATAAACAAAAATTTACACCCACTAGGATGTTTTCCCCACCATTTAGCTTGGAGTATGTGTCCATGACCTTGGTCTTATATATTTTACATGGAATTCAACCAGTGGTTGTTAGGCACAGATCTAACAAGAGCCTAGAGGGATCAACCTCTTTTAAAGTGCAAAATTTAGAAGTTTGCACCTCCACAAATTTGATCCCTAGGGACACTTGATAAATTAGTGTTGTGTGTGTGTTTGTGTGTGTGTGTATACATCGCTAATTTACTAATCAATCTTAGGGGTCATATATATATATAATATATATATAATATATATATATATATATATATATATAGACACACAATATGAGTAATTTTTTATTATTTAAATTGCATTTTAAAATGTATAAAAAGATTGAACGCCTTCAAAGTTTATTTTGGAATTTGGATTGTGTGTGTTACACAACTTATGCTTGCAATTCTAACACATAATTACTTGATTTCAAACAAAATTGATGGAAAATGAAGAGGGCCAAAATATAAAATAGTGAGACTATTTGAAATATTTGTTATATGTGTGTGTGTGTGTGTGTATATATAAAATTTCTTTTATTATTAATAATATATTTAAATGGTACGTATTAACTTCATATGAAATATTAAATGAATTACACATCTCTGCATTATTACCTTATTAAGAAGTAATTGTTTTTCTTATTTTATTTTTCAATTACTCATTTTCTTTTAGCATTGAAAGAATTTATTATTAAGTTCCATCTTAACCACAAATCTAGCAAGAGAGAGCGATCAACCTCTTTTAAAGTGTAAAAATAAAAATTTGCACCTCTATAGATTTGATCCCTACATGCTCTTGATAGATTAGTGGGGTGTGTGTGTGTGTGTGTGTGTATACCACATCTAATTTTTCATTATTTAGATTGAATTTTTGAATGTATAAATGGATTCAACACCTTTAAATTTTACTTAGACATTTTGATTTTCTACATTACACAACATAAGCTTGCAATTTGAACATATAATTACTTAATTTCAAGGAAAATTAATGGAAAACATACTTGAAGAAAAGAGCCAAAATATAAAATAGTGAGACTATTTGAAATGTTTTACAACTTGTCCGCTTGGGGTAGCTCAATTGGCAATGGGCGTGGAAATGAAGTCTCACCAAACCGGACATCTTAGGTCCAAATCTTGTGCTATCCTCCCCTGTGCCCCCGATCGCGGTGAGAATTTGGACATGATGAAGATATAGTCCTACCAAGCTTTCAAAAACAAATTGTTTT